>RJWT010004031.1:0-34562 GCA_004365215.1 Cuniculus paca
CTCAGGATTGCCACCCGGAAAGCCTTTCTGTCGATTTTACTGTACTTTGTGCAGCCTCACAGGGAGTTTGGCAGCTTGCTGGTGGTCTGAGTCTTTGAGTAGCATATAAAGCTGCCGTGGATGTGGCTAAATGACACCCTAGCTGTGTGGTTATCGCCTGGGAACCTGGAGGTGTGTGCTTTGTATTTTACTGCCCATCAGAGGCCTTGAGGGGACGACTTGCTCATCAGTGTGGTGTTTCTCGCTGACCTTTGCTTTTGAAAATTACTACCATGTGACAGCTTTTTGGCAGTCTCCGTGTGGAGGCAACGGAAAGGGATAAATTGTGTGAAAAGTGTCATCATAGTTGGCATTTGAGGACACTGTCTCAGAAGAGTAGCTGCTGGGCAAATGATCTGTTTTGTCAAGAACTTGTGGGAAATAAAGATGAACTTCTAGATGTTATTAGGTTGCTGAGAGTCAAGCTCTAGGGAAACATGAGTGAGATGAGGAAGTCAAATACACTGTAGGAATGAAACAATTGAAATGAAAGTCCCCTTAATTTTGGTGAAATATAAGAAGTTGGTATCAGGAAACAGTCTTTTTAAAAACTTTTTTAACCTTTTGTTTTGAAATACTCATTGATTCGCGGAAAGCTGCAAAAAATATACAGAGGTGAACATGTCTTCACTTTTACCATGTCTTGCGTTAACTATGATGTGATATCAGAACCAGGAAGTGAGGCAAAGTGCTTAAGAAAGGTATGTGACCCATTCAGAGAAGTAAATCATATTCCTATTCAGAAATAGCATCAACTTTTTTTCTAAGTCTTTACTATGCGTTCGTTGCCATTTGTCATTGAATGAGGTGGGTACATTCTGTGAACTGCAATCCTAGGTGATTTTATCATTGTGTGAACATCATGGAGTATATTTACACAAACCTAGATAGTACAGTCTATTATACACTTAGTAGAATCGTTATATTGTATAGCTTGCTGCTTTTAAGCTACAAACCTGCTAATCTTGTTCAGTAAAATATGTGCCAGGAGAAAATTTTAATCTCTATTTTAAGACCACCACTGTATGTGCTGTTATTTACCAAAACATTTGTTTGCAGCTTCCATGTATAGGACACTGGAAACATAAACAGTTCAGCTCTAGTTTCTCCCTTCAGGGGGTCACAGAATAATTAAATAATTTATTTAATTGACATTAAATAGTTAAACAAATAATTCATTATTTACAGTCCTGATAATTGCTATGAAATGAAAATACACTCAAAAGAGAAACATTTCATGAAAAAAGACCTTAAAATCTCCAGCTATTTAGGAGTCTAATTTTAAGGTTTTCCAGAGTCTGCAGTAGCTGCAACTTTAGAGATTACTCCTACTATAAAATTTATTATTATGTCCCCATCATTTGTCTGCAGAAGCCAAGTATGACCTAGAATTAATGGACAGTGATGACCATGCCCACAAATAGCAGCTTATGAGTACGTTACTAACATATACCAATAATTTAGCTGCAGGAAGAGAATTGAACTTCAGAAATCTTCACCTTAATATCACCAGCAATTAGAAATGGTAAATCTTAAACAGATGCCTAACAAGGGGAAGGGTTCTTAAAAGCTGACTGTGTTCGATGAGACCCTAAAACATCTTTTCGATTGTAAAACTTCCTGCCTTTGGCTTGAGAGGGCAGCTTTGGCAAGCCACACAGAATTCAAATGCATAAGATTTGTTCCTGTGGCTCAGTGATATGATCTAATTTGAAATCCTTATGGTTTAAGTGAAGAGGAGAACAATTAGATTTATGTTCCCTGTTGAGCACAAGACATGGTATCCAGGCAACTCAAGCTGAATGCACACAAGATAGCGACCCTACCCACCTTCTTGGTAAACTCCACACAGGTGGCGGAAATAATACCTGGATAAATATCCCTGGTCACTTAGAACATTTTCTTTATATCAACATTTGCTGTAGGAGGTTCTCACATCTTCTGGCTTTTGCCAAGCAAACAATGTGTTTCAGACAAGAAGTGGGAAACAAAGGTTTGCCAGAAGTTGCTGGGGAGTAGTTGGCCTTCTCAGTGATGCACACAGCCAGGTTATCATACGGATCATCAGCTCCAGTTTTTGTGAGATGTAGTCACAAATTAGAATACCTGTCCAAGAAATACATAATATTTGGAAGTGCTGACTTGGTATTTATTCAAGTGGAGTGTCTTTTGTAATTTTTTGTTACTTATTTGATGTTCTGCATCACTGGTCACTGAACCTTTCAGTATAGCTTTACTTCGAGTGCTGCTCTTGACCACCTGAACATTCCAGTAATTGACCTTGTCATGAATGTAAATAAAACAGAGGAGAAAGTCTCACAAAACCCAGATTACCCTCAATCTTTCTTTTCCTTAGGGGAAAAAATCTCAGGATTGATAACTCTCTTGATGTTAATTTCTTTGTTGAATTTTACTTTTATTAGAAATTTAAATTACAACTTGAAATAATTTTTTTCAGAGTGTTGAGGTTAGTTTGGGAGATTTTTGTGGTAGTGTTGGGGATTGAACTCAGGGCCTCTCATTGAACTGAACTATAGCCCTAGCCCATTCTATTTTTAAATTTTTGAATCAGAGTGTCACTAAGCTGCTCAATACTGGTCCTTGAATTTGTGAGCATCTTGTGTCAGCTCCTGAGTAGCTGGGGTTACAGCATGCAGTATTATATATGGTTGAAAAATTATTATTTTTAATGAACTCTGGTGACTGGAAGAGAGTACTCTTGACTCTGAAGTGACATGTACCAATTCTAGAAGACTGGACTAACTCTTGGAGGAAAGGTCCCAGTCACTCCCAGGGCCTCGCATTATGTCCTGCATATGTCTAGCTCCAGGGGTACACTGGCTGCATTTGCTGTTGAAGATTTGCAGCTGGATGGCGTAGGTGTCAAGGGTTGGGCTTTAGAAAATATAGATCTGATTTTGCATACTGGCTCTGCCACTTCTCTGAGTCCTTGGACAAGCAGTGGTCTGAACTTTGTCTCATCTGAGAAATGGGAATGAGACCTACCACAGAGTTGGAAAAATTATTAAGATACTATTTAGAATTTTGTGCAGGACCTGATATATGTTTCCTTGTGTATCACCTGTATCCCTAGTTAGAATGTAAGTCTAACAAAGATAAGGATTTGTTTCACTGTTGTGACTCAATGCCAGGCACATAGAAGGTGCTCCATAAGTATTCACCAGATTAATGACTAAAAAATGTTTTATATGTTTTTCTAAAAAACATATATATTTTATATGTTTTATAAAGTGAAAGAGAGTAGTTTAAATATTTAAGGAATGAAGACAAGACAATTATAAAATGAAATTATTGGAGAAAGGTATATATCGACATGAATTATCTATAGTTTAGTTTTGGGGATCAATTCCATATTTAAGTAAATTTAACACTTTAGCTAAGGAGTCATAATTCCTCTCTCTAGTTAATGCTTTTAATGATTCCTGAAAGTGACATACTTATTTTTGATATTTGATTAATTAGTATATACATTTAATATAATTATGTGGTTTTTTGATTCCCTACTGAATATGACAGACTTACATTCTTTTATTTATTTATTTTTCTTTCTTATTTCTTGCTGTCTTACTCTGCCTCTAAGGTAAAACACTATAATGCTTTTAAAATATTTCTGAGAATATAGGAGAATGTTAGCTTATGAGGGAATATTTTGAATAAAGTCAAAATACTGTGTTTATTTAGGAGTTACACAGCATTTAAATTCCCTTGGAAATTAGTAATTACATTGTCTCCAAATTGCCAAAATCTAGTTTCAACTAGGAATCAATTTGGAGAACCAGTATGTGTCTACCAGGAATGAGGTGGGCACTGATATTTGCCAGATTTTGGGACAGTTCGTTCATCCACCACCAGATGGCGAAGGTGCTCCATCGTTCAGGGGAGCGTTTGTTAAAACAGGTTTGTTGCTTTCCTTTTGTGAACTGGATGGTTAACATTTTTCTGGATGCAGAAAAGAGACCAACTCATGAGGGCCTGTGTTTTAATATTTTTACGTAGGAATTAAAGCACATGTTACAGATTTTGGGTCTATTTGTACACATAAAATGTCTAAAGGTTATTATATTTTTTTGTTTTTTTAACCCATAAGAGAATGGTGTTGACAGGCAAATTTGACCCCCTGCCCCTTTAAGGTGAACTTCAGTTTCCCACTTTATAACTTCTAGTCTCCTATCTTTCCAAGTCATCCCACCCCAACCATTCTTTGTGGGATCATAACAGTAGGCTAGTAAGAACAAGAGTGTTGGAAACCAACATCTCTGTGTTTAAGTCCAAACTATTACACTTAAGTAAGCCATGTGACCTCCCAAGAAGTCAGAATGCTTCAGGTTTCCAAGAAGCCAGAATGCCCGCTTCATAGAGTGGCTGTAGTTGTGGGATAAGGCAGTGTAGGTGATGCTCCTGTCTGGCACCTATGGGTGCTCGCATCAGGGTGTTTACTGTTAGCTGCAATGTATTGCTATTCACCATATATTATCATTGGGTAAAAAGGCAGATGAATACAATATTTTATATCCCTCTATGACACACTAAAATTTCAAACTAAAGTATGACTTAGTTGTGGCACCTTTGCCTGCTCTCCCCGCTCCCATCCTCATCCTTTGGATAGGCTAGATTAGTGGTTTTCAGTGGTGGGGTATGTGTTAGAGGTGATGTTGCCTCCCCAAAGGACATTTGGTATTGTTTGGAGACATTTTTGGTTGCCACAATTGGGGGGTGGTCATGTTACTGATATCTACTCTGTAGAGGCTATAGATGCTGTTAAATACCCTGTAATACACAGGACAGCCTCCCTGCAGCCCGGAATTATCTAGTTCCAAATATCAATAGTCCTGGGACTGAGAAGCACTGGGCTAAATACTACTCGGAAGAAGGAAGATTGCTTGTCTTTTGTATAGTCAATTCAACGTAATTAAATTCCAAGCATATACTAATCAGAACCTATTCTAGAATCTGGGATCTAAGGATTAAAAGACATAAATCCAGTCAGGATTTGTGAAGGGTCTGGATTTTATTCTACTTACAAGCTAATAAGTTAGCCCATTACTACTTCATGGCAGAAGACAAAAGACTCTGAGGTCAGAGATAGGGAACTTCATTATTTGTGGAATTTGTATGAGCATCGTGTTCGCATCATTTTCCTTGCCATCAAAGGGACATGTGGATGGGCCTAAACTGGTGTTAAGCATGCAGTATATTTGTATCATAGCTGAAGAACCCTGGGCTTGGGGAATCCACTGCTCTTACCATAAATGGTAATCCTGCTCTTTTTCCAGGAGGTGGGGATAAGATTTCCCTTAATCTATGATGTAAAAATTATATATAAAGGTACAGAGGGTATAGACCAGAGTATTTCAGATTGGAGATATTTGAAAAGGCTTCATGGAGGAAGAAATAACTGAATTTTGAAGGATAAATAGGACTCCATCCAAAAGCTAAGTAGAAAAGGTTTTTCCAGAAGCAGGAATAGAATGGGCAAAAGATACAGACATATAAACTGTCATGGGGTGTTGTAAAAGAGTAAACTACACAGGCAGGGAGGGCTGAGCGGTCATTTAGTGGAATGGTCATTAGGTGCATCTTGCCTGATGGGTTCCTCAGAAGTAGGCTGGGAGTAGGTAGGAATATCTCTTACTGTAAGCGGTGAAGGAGGTAAAATTGAAAGGCATGAAAGAATGTGCCGTGGGAATAATTGCAGTTCCAGACTCTATATAAAATGTTATTTGATACAGAGGATTACAAGGAAGTGGAAGAGAATCAATAGTTCTACCGATTCCGAGGATCATCTAAGAGAGGTTTCTCTTTTGTTGTCACCATTAAGTTAACTTGTCTCCGGAGTCTCTCAGCATAAGGTTATGTGGGGACAGGGAAAACTCTGCAAAGACCTAGTTGAGTTTGACCATCTAGTGATCACATGTAGACTGTTGAAACTGTCTCATGCAACTATAAACTTCAATATGACAAGTAGCACATGAACTACATTTCTACAAAATGATTTTTTTTTTCACGCTGTGGCCGTCTTTAGTGACCTGTAGGACCCAGACTTCTGCATCAATAGACCCTCCTCAACACATTATAGCTTGTTAGACCAAGACTGGCAGACTAGAAAACAGGTCATGCTGGATCATCCACAAGAAAATTTGTAGGAGATGATGGGTTCATAGAATAATGGATCTGATACTATGCACAAGAGCTATTTGGGTATGTAGCAGAGCACAATCCCTTATTGCCTGTGGTGGACATCTTGGTAGTTAAAAATTTGACACAGTGGATATATTTACCCAAGGAAATTGGCCAGTGGTACATTGAAGATTATTTTGCTTATATAGACACAAAGTGATAAGATGTTAATAATGCAGACAGAAATTAAAGGTTTGTCACATCAGTGACTATTGCATTGTGAATAACAAACACCAAAATTGGGAATCAGTCTTCTAGTATTTGAAAGTTATTTGATTCAATAAAGAAGTTACAGCTGGGCGTGGTGGCTCACGCCTGTAATCCCAGCACTCGGGAGGCTGAGACAGGCGGATCGTTGTGAGTTCGAGACCAGCCTGGGCTACAAAGTGAGCTCAAGGCCAGCCTGAATGGCATAGTGAGACCCTGTCTCAAAAATACCAGGGCTGGGGATCTAGCTCAGCGGTCTAAGCGCCTGCCTGGCAAAGCACGAGGTCGTTAGTTCAATCCCCAGTGCCGCAAAAAAAAAAAAAAAAAAAAAAAAGTTACTATCATGAATGATGGAAAAGTGACTTCCTACTATATGTCATTGTCTTTTTCTTCTTACTTGTTAATGTAAACAAATTTCAACCAATATCATGTTGAAACTACTTTTGTTTATCAGCTGCAACTGTTGGTTAGCTGCAACTGTTGGTTGGCTGTAGTTACAATGGTTTTATAAAAATTACAGCACTCAGACTCAAGTGATTATACAGCTTTGCAATAAGGGATTTGAAAAAATTATAGTCCTGTTCTACATAATAGACCCTCAGTTGATGATGGACCTGATAGACAAAGGTGGTCTCATGAGGTTGTAATGGCACACACAATAAGTTCCTATCACCTAGTGACATTGTAACTATTGTAGCACAATGCATTCCTCACAGTTTTTGGGGATGCCGTGTAAATAAACCTACTTTTTTTGCAGTCATGAAGAAATATAGCAGTAGAGTTATGTACAATATATAAATACTTCATAATGACAATAACAACCTGAATTATTGACTCTTGTACTTATAACACTTTCTTTTTTTTTGATTTTACTGTGTTGAGGATTAAAGCTAGGGCTTATATATGCTGGTCAACCATTCTATCACTGAGCTATACCTACTTTACTCTTAATCATTATTTTAGACTGTGTTACTGGTTTATGTATTTGCTATAATCATCATTAATCATAATTTTAGTGTGCTCCTTCTACTTATATAAAGAAAACCAACTGTG
Organism: Cuniculus paca; assembly: GCA_004365215.1. Classification (NCBI taxonomy): domain Eukaryota; kingdom Metazoa; phylum Chordata; class Mammalia; order Rodentia; family Cuniculidae; genus Cuniculus; species Cuniculus paca. Next base: position 7,498 of record RJWT010004031.1, read on the forward strand.
AGCAGCCTCAGTGGATCCCTCAGGAGGGTTCAGAAGGAGGTGTTGTTGTCATGGGAGATGGAGCTCCACATGTAGTTTTCCAGTGGGGCAAGGTGTGATGGGGAAAGACAGTGATTTTGATGGTCCTCACCCTGTGTATGCCTCAGTTAATGTGTGTGTTCGTGCCTTAGTTTTTAGCAACAAAGTTTAGCAACAAAAGTTAAAAGAAAAAAACTTTTCTTTTTTTATTAGTCCATGTTTTCAGTACATAATATTTACATTCCATGTGGGGACTTGGGCCGTGTACATAATGCATCTTAATTCCTTCTTTCATCCCCTTTCCCTCCACTTCTTCATTCCTCCATCTCTTGATCCCCTTTCTATTTGAGAAACATCAGTCTCCGTACTTTCGATTATCTGTCTTTTATTTTGTTCTTGTATTTGGGGTTTGTCATATAAGGGAAACCATGCAATATTTAAGCTCCTGTGTCTGATTTACTTCACTTAACATTGTGGTCTCAAGGTGGATCCATTTTCCTACAGATGACTGAAGTTTATCTTTATGGCAGAATAGTACTCCATTGTGTGTAAGCACCTCATTTTCTTTTCTTTTTCTTATTTTAAAGAGAACAAAACAAAACAAAACAAAAGGAAACAGTAAAACATAACAAAGCAGATCAGCACAGAACAATGCAAGCAATACAGGACTTCAAAACAAAACAACAGGAAATCGACAATGGCTACCATAGTGTCTCTTGTTTTCTTTGAAATGGTTGTTCGTACCTTCACACACAATAAATTCAAACAAAACAAAATAATATAAAACCAAACAAAACAAAAGAGTGAAAGCCTTCAAACCAGACAATAAGAAATCAACAATGGCTACCTTAATGTCCTTTGTTTTCTTCACAAAAACTGTTCATACCTTCTCACATATTGCAATCAAATAGTAAAAAACAAACTTAAACCAATCAAATCAAAGAATAAAAGCATTATTGGACTTCAGAACTTGAAGATAAGAAATCAGCAGTGGTTACCATAATGTCTCATTTTCTTCAAAGTAGCTGTTCTTGTAAACTCTTTAAGAGTAGTTCTGGGCATGTATAAGCATATACATGTACATCTGTCCTTTCTGTGCTAGAGGGAATAGCAGAACAAAGCACAGGAAAAACAAGAAACAATAAAGACAAATAAATAACAATAATAGAGAGCCCAGAGCAATAACGAAGTAGGCTTTCTAAACAAGGTGATAAGAAGATACCAAAGGTTGTTATTTTGTATAGTTATCTTCAAGAGTTGCTCAGATTACCAGATGTAGACATACAAAATTGGTCCAGTCCTTTGTTAACTGTTTTGTTCTAAGAACTAATAAAATTAGTAGTGCAATCATCTTAGCTATCTTAAATATATATATATATGTATAAATAAAATCTTTTCTTTTATAACTTTTCTTTTCTTTTCCCTTCCTTTTCTCCTTTTCCCTGAGTTGTTTTATCCTTTGAGCAGTTTCTTACCCTTTCACCATATTTATTGGGGATTTTGTATCTTATTGAGTCTTTCAGTTTCTTACACTAGGGAGATGATACTGTGTTTACACATGTGAGTTTGATTTAATTTCACTTATGAGTATGGTCTCAAGTCGCATCCATTTATCTACAAAAGCTTCAATGTGATTCTTCTTTATAGCTGAATAGTACTCCATTGTATAAAAGTACCACATCATTTTTATCCTTTCCTCAACTGATGGGCATTTGAGTTGTTTCCAAGATTTGGCTATAACAAATTGTGCTTCTATAAACATGGATGCACATATATCCCAGTGGTATGATGATTTCACTTCTGGGAATATGCCCAGAAGCGGAATAGCTGGGTCAAATGGGACTTCCAATCCTAGCTTTTTGGGGAACCTCCAGACTGATTTCCACAGTGGCTGCACCAGTCTACACTCCCACCAACAGTGGAGAAGAGTTCTTTTTTCCCCGCAGCCTCTCCAGCATTTAGTATTGGTGGTTTTTGTGATCCTGGTCATTCTTTCTGGAGTGAGATAGAATCTCAGTGTTGCTTTAATTTGCATTTCTCTAATGACCAATGATGCTGAACATTTTTTCATGTATTTATTTGGCATTCATATTTCTTCAGCTGAGAAGTGTGTATTCATCTCAGATGCCCCTTTTTGGACTGGGTCTTTGAATTTTGGGGACCTGATTTTTTTAAATTCTTTATATGTTCTAGATAGAAGACCTTTGTCTGAGGGACAGTTGACTAAGATTTTTTCCCAATTCATGTGTTTTCTTTTCACTCTGTTGGAGATTTATTTTGACAAGCAAAAACTTTTTAATAAGATGAGATCCTAGCTGTTGATTCTGGGAAGTATTTCCCATGCAGTCTGATTTTCGTTCATGAATTCTCTGCCTACCCCTATGTCTTCAACATTTCTACCTACTTTGTTTTCCAGCAGATTTAGTGTTTCTGTTTTAATATTTAGATATTTGATCCATTTTGACATTAGTTTAGTGCTTGGTGATAGGCTTGGGTCTAGTTTTAGTTTTCAGCATATGGAAAGTCAGTTTTTCCAGCACCACTTATTAAAGAGGCTATCTTTCTTCCAGTGAACATGTTTGGCCCCTTTGTCAAAGATAAGGTGACTGAGTGTGTTTGTAGTTGGGGTTGTATCTTCTAATCTATTCCATTGATCCTCAGGTCTTTTTTTGATTCCAGTGCCATGCTGATTTTATTATACTAGGTTTGTAGTATAATTTCAAGTCTGGGATTGTGATGCTTCTTGCCCTGCCCTTGTTGCCCAGAATTGCCCTTGCTATTCTGGGTCTCTTCTAGTTCCAGATGAATTTTAGAAATGATTTCTCTAGATCTATGAATAGGTAATTTTCTTTATCCATTCATCGGTTTATGGGTGTATAGGTTGCTTCCAAGATTTAGCTACTGTGAACTGTGCTGCTATAAGCATACATACGTATATATATGTATTCAGATCACTGTAATATGTTGTCTCTTTTGGGAAAATACCTGTATGAAGAATAGTGGGGTCAAATAAAAGTTTTAGTTTTTTGAGGCGTCTCCATACTCATTTTCCTAGTGATCGTACTAGTTTACATTCCAGCTGACAGTGTACAAGGGTTCCTTTTTCCCTGAAGCCTTGCCAGCATTTATTATTGTTTGATTTTTTTTTTTGTCCTTTTGAAACAGGGTTTCATCATGCAGTTCAGACTGTCCTTGAGCTCACTTTGCAGCCCAGGCTGGCCTCAAACACACAGTGATCCTCCTACTTCAGCCTCTTGAATGCTGGAATTATACTGTGTGCCACCATGCCCAGCAATTATTTGATTTTCTGATGATGGTCATTCTTACTGAAATAAGGTGGAATTTCAGTGTTGTTTTAATTTGCATTTCTCTAATGACCAGCGATGTTGAACATTTCTTCATCTACTTATTGGCCATTTGTACTTTTTCTTCTGCAAAGTGTCTATTCATTTAAAAGAAAATTTAAAAAATAGAAAAAAGTTTATGAAGTTTATCAGCCTGTGTTTTAAAATAAAGGTTAACAGAAATGAGTCAAGAAGTTTAAAAAGTTTATGAAGTAAAAAAGTTACAATAAACTAAGGTTAGTTTGTTATTAAGGAAAGATATTTTTAAAATAGCACACCTTTATTAGTTACATTATGGTAGTTCAATACATGTAAATAATGTAATTAAAACATGTACACCTTTTTATTTTAAAGATAGTAAAACCCAACAAAACAAAACAGAATAAATTCAGTCAAAACACAGCAGTGAAATTGGTACAGAATATCAAAGCAAGGTAATAGGAAAAAAACAATGGCTACTATAGTGTATGCTGTTATCTTCACAGTAGTTTTCCATTCTATCGGTTATAGCAAAATCAGACCAAAACAAAACAGAATAAAACCAATCAAAATAAAATATTGAGTAAAGAAAAAAAATTAATAAGAATGAAACAAAACAGTGAGAACATTATTAGACTTTAAAAATATGACAGAAAAAAAACCCTCCATATTTACCATATTGCATACCGTTATCCTTCCTATACATGCTCAGACTGTCAACCCCATGCCTGTAAATTCAACCTAACAATACAATCGTTCAGGTGCTTTTTGTACCTCAATTGCTATTAGCTCAGGTTGACCTCCAAACCAGCTGGTGGCTTATGGGTGAGAGGGTTTGGTGATTTTCAGTCTGCATGCTGGTAGGCTTACAGGAGACACTGACTTGTTTCTCTTCCTGGGTCCCACACAGTCAGCACAGCTTATCAGAAAGGCTGGCTAGTTGGATCCTTGATCGGCTCCTCCCAGTCCCAGCATGGCTGATTCTCAGGAATTTCTGGCTTTTCCCTGTCTTCCTGGGTCCTGCACGATCTGCAGGGCTTACCAGGAAGGCTGGCTAGTTGGATCCTTGATCGGCTCCTCCCGGTCCCAGCATGGCTGACTCTTGGGAGTTTCTGGCTTTTTCAAAACATGTACATCTTTATGGGTTACATTATGGTAGTATGGCAATATATGTATTCAATGTGTAATAATTAATTCAGTCATCTCTTCAAATACTAATAGCTTTTGCATGTTGAGAATTTCGTACTCTTCTAGTTAATCTGAAATATAGATTGTTTCAACCAATAATTACCCTAGTGTAATAAGGAAAAAACAAAAGCAATTTCTCCGCTCTGTGTTTGGTGCCTCTCATTGACCTTCTTTCTCCCCTCTTTCACCCTGCCCTTCCCAGGGTCTGGTGACCACTGTTCTATTCTGCTCTTCTATGAGACTGACTTATTAATTACTGTGAGTGAATAAGAATTGAGTGGTAAGGGAGTTGCTGTGGCTTATTTCACTGAACAGAATGACCTCCAGTTTTAGCCACATTGCTGCAAATGACAAGATTTCACTTTTTACAGTGAATAGTGTTCCATTGTGTACTTAAACCACATACTCTTTTTCCTTTCATCTACTGAAGGGCATCCATATTGTAGTTATTGATAATAGTGCTGATGTAACATTTTGGTATAATTATTTCATCTCCTTTAGACGTGTATCAAGTAGTGGAACTGCTGGGTCCTGTGGAATTCTACTTTTAATTTTCCGAGGAATCTAAATACAGTTTGGCATTTTGGTTGCAATAATTTACATTCTCACTAACGTATTTAAGAGTACACTTTTCTCTGCTTCCTCACTGGCATGCATGTATTTATTTATTTATTTATTGTTTGATGATAGCCATTCTCACTGGAGTGAGATATCTCATTACATTTTTAAATGTTCTTGTTGGTCATTTGCATGTCTGTTCTGGAGAAGTATATGTGTAGTTCTTTAGCTCATTTTTAAATTAGATTTTTTAAGAGTTCAGCTTTTTAAGTTCCTATACATTCTTGATATCAATCCCTTGTTGGATGAACAGTTTTCGAATATTTTCTTTCGTTCTATAGGATTTCTGTTTACTCTGTTATTACCTTCACTGTGCAGAAACTTCTTGTTTTGATATAATTCTATTTGTCTGTTTTTATATTTGTTGCTTGTGCTTTTAGGATTTTATCTAAATACACCATTGCCTATACTGTCTTGTAGTGTTTCTTCCAGTTTTCCTTTTTAGGAATTTTGTGGATTCTAGTTAAACATTTATATCTTTGATCCATTTCGAGTTGATTTTTGTGCGTGGTGAAAGGAGGGAATCTAGTCTCATTCTTCTGTGTCTGTATATCCAGTGATACAAACGCTGTTTATTGAAAAGACTGTCTTTTCTTGGCTGTATGTTCATGACTTCTTTGTCAAAAATCATTTGACTGTATGGATATGGTGAAGAAAGAAAGTGTTTTACACTACTGAATACTGTGGGCAATAATGGGAAGTTGACTGTCTGTAGGGTCAGGCTTCAGCCCCCCCTTGGCATTAAAGACCCTTTGCCCTCTGTTCCTCCCCTAGCCTCATTGTTCCCTGGTGCATCGATCTGGGAATACTTGTCCTAGCTTCCTCTTGGAGGAAACTTTTTAGCAAGGTTCCTGACCAGCCCTTGTTTCCCTATAACATGAGGAGGCTGAAATACTTATACTCTCACCCATTCACACACTAGAACATTCCCCAGGGAAAGTTCTTCACCTGTGTTGCTCAACAATCTGCAGCCTTATAGGAGTCATTCATTCCTTCATTATTTTTATTTCTGCCTCAGACAAGTATTATAACGTTGAGTTGGCACAGCTTGTTTACTAGTTGCTGAGAATTCCTCTTAAGAGAGAGGCACAGTATAGTTTCTTGGAAGCTGAGGTCTGTGTTCCTTGTGTACTGTAAACTACCATGACTTTCTCTTGGACAAGAGGTGAGATGGACACGTGGAGGTCCTTATGCTTATACAAAGACTATCCAGCATGCAGATGACAGAAAGGACAGGAAAAGCTACTATAGAAATGAGGGATAAGGGCTGTGCCTTTTACCTAGCTGCTCTTATTATTTTCTGCTTTCTCAGACGCTAGTCAGGCTCAGTCCAAGTTCAGTCATGGAAAGGAAACACTTTGTACATTTGTTGTTTGCAGTTTTTTCAAGTAACTACAAAACTGGATGGAACTTTTTCTTAAGAAAAGAAAGCATCATACCATTGGATGAGAAGGAGCCTCTCTCTCTAGCTATTTGTGATTTGGCTGCTATACTGAGGCTACTTGGCCAGAGGCTGTGGTTATGGTTCCTTTTATCACACTGGGCCCAAATTCTCTGCACTGTTTGCCCAGCAGTGTCTGTTTAGAGTACTGTTTAGATTCTCTCAGAGAAAGGAAAGCTTTCCATTCTTGGAGAAACCACAGTGATTAAGTACAGATAAGAGAAAAGCATTATGATGACTAATCAGAACAAAATCAATGGTTCCCTTTTTGCATTATAGATGATGAGGTTTATAGTTGACAGCTTTTAGCAAAAGTAAAGGTGTGACTTTGAGTTTAGGGAGAAGGGGAGAGACCTGCACAGATGCCACTGAGAACAGGAGGTCAGTTGGAAAAAGGACTGAAATGTTCATGATGTGATTAGGGTGCCTGTTGAAAATCTGACCTGGGACTTTCATAACCTTCATAATAGGACAAAATGTTATCAGGGGAGGCCACAACTTTTGATTAGCATGTGTGTCCTTGTACGAAGACACCCAATCTTATTCTGCCCATTGAGAAACTTTCTATAAAACCTGACCTTGAACACTAATGAATCTCTCATTATCCTAATTTCCATGGAGCCCAGAATGTGGAAAGAAGCTTGTGTAGGAATATGTAGGGAAGCTTATCACCTCATAAAATGGGTCTAGTTTTTGACTGACTTTAATTATTTGGAAGATCTCCCTTGTGTGTAGCTGAAAATTGTATCTATTGATTTTTGTGGTGCTCTTTGAAACTGTATGGAGAATCCTAACTCTTAACACTGTCACTGGGTTTGGGGGTGCTGGGGACTCCTAGAGAGTTTTTCTAGGTTTTTTCTAGGGTCTAGGTTCTTTTTAGTGTTTAGAACCTTTCTAGCATCTTGAACAAAGAATGGGCCAAGACTAGCACAAAATTAGTGAAGTTTTACATTTATTAAAGGTCGGAATAAAAATATGTTCTTCAGAGTGAGCATGGGACAATTAAAAGTAGGAAAAGAAGTGTACTTGAAAGAGAACAGACCACTGTGAAAGAGAACACAGTGGCCACAAGGTTTTGGTGGCCAGTGTCTTTTGTATCCCCCACTCCTTAGGCTGATGTCAGATCTAGGCTATCCTATAAACAACTGCTTGTTTTCTTGTGAGAAAAACTGAAGATAGAGTTCTTTGACTGGTCCCAGGTGCAGGGCTTTGGGAACTGTTTTCCTGTGCATTTCCTGGATCTCTGTTATCGACAAGTCATGCCCACCTACTAAGCTTATTTACTATACCCTAGTCTTGGACCTCAACACTACATTTCAACCAACATTTAATGATAACACTGGTGTTTCCACTGTCTTACTGTCTCCTACCTAATTGTGCTTATTGCTTTCAAATGCTAAGAAAGAACACTCATCATCAGCTATTTCCTTCCAGGAATTTCCCAGTTCCGAAGATGTAGAGTACATACGTCATTCATACATGGAGCATTGTGGAACTGGTTTGCATTGTTTGTTCATGACACCATATCTGTATTAATCAATACATCTTAGGGACTCTGTAGGTTTTTCTTAGCAGTTATTAGCTTCTGCTTATGTTAAAGTCTGAAGAACAATCAGCCTCTTGTACTCTCAGATTCCTGTATACCTAAGGAGTTAGAGAAAAGCAGAAACAAAAGTTTTAACCTACTTAATATTAACTTACTTTGCTTTTATAAAGACTTTGTCCATGATATTTGATATTAGAACCTTAGATAAATGGATGTATTCATCTCGTGTATTTTTTTATTTAACATGATGGGATTCTATTGAAATATATGGTCCTTTTTGACAACAGTGACTGAAGTTTTGTTAGATTTTGAAGAAACCCTTATGTGCTGGTCATACAACATGAACTGTTCAACCAACTGAAGGTGTTTTTCTGAGAAAGGAAACTGAGAGTTTGTGGGCATTGGTGTACAATGTGTGCATAGCCATAGTGCTGTAGTTTGGATCTTAAAAAGACTCCCAAAGACTTAAGTGTTAAAAGCTTGGTCTCCTTCTGATGGAATATCAGGAGGTCGTGGACGTGTTATAGGGTGGGGTCAAGTGTGAGAAGGTTAGGTTACTGGGGTGTAACCTTGAAGGGGATATTGGAACCCCAGCCCCTTCCTCTTATCTTTTTTTTGCTTCCCTGCTACTGTAAGATCTTCTCTGTCATGTGCTTCTGCCATGATGAACTGTGCTGATACAGGCACAAACCAACATGTCAGCTGTGGGCTTAAATCTCTGAAACTGTTGGCCAAAACAAACTGTTCATCTCTGTAAGTTGTTTATCTCAGGTATTTTGTTACAGTGACAGATGACATCCTGGGATGTCGTTTGTATGTCTGGTACTGGTGTTAGGATCTGGCTTAGCAAAGTCACACCTGGTATAGGTTTAGCTTTCAGTGTCAAGGATGATTTCTGTAGTGACTGCCCTGGAGCAGGCCCTTCCAAATAATTTGTTAGGGGGACAAATTCATTCAAAAGTATATTTGTTATAATTTATTTAATCAGTAGGCAGTGCTGATGGAAGTATTTATTTTGGGTGGACAGTGCCAGAAAATCTCTATCCCTGTCATCACTAGAACAACTGTTAATTTGATGAACATCTTGGACTGGAAAGAGGGCTGACTCAGCACTGGGAGATGTGCCCTTTGGGAAGGAAGGCAAGGACAGCTTCTAAGCCCTCCCCGTACTTCAATCTTTAACTTAGACCTTGGAGCCCAAGTTTGTTTGTCTCTCTTTTCTTTGAATTTCTTTAGCACTGTGGCTTATATTGTGAACCTGGACTTTTATAAATTTAATTTAATAAGCCTGTTAGCTTTTCTGAATGAGTACACATTGCCTTCCCAGCTATATTGTTCCATTTCTGTATCCTCCAGACTTATCAAGTATGCAGTTTTGCTCATAAAACTACTGAGATAAGTAGATGTATAATTAAACCTTAAAGATCTAAAAGAGTTGATTGCTCTCTCAGAAGACATGGCTGGGCATATAGCTCAGTGGCACAAGCACCTGCCTGGCAAGTGTGAGGTCATGAGTTCAATCGCTAGTACAAAAAAAAAGCTAAAGTAACGGCAAGCACAAAAGGAAATATACTTTAGGAAATTCTGTTTTGTGCCAGGCACTGGTCTAAGACTGTTACATTTGTTACTTCCAATAATTTCAGGTCCCTCTGTTAGTAACTACTAGTTGTCTCATTTTGCAGAAAAGGGAACCAAGTCTCAGAGAAATTAGTTAACTTATCCAAGCAAAGCTCATTCAACCCTAAATTCAAATATGTGAGACACATAGATATCCTCCTGAAAGATGTTTTGGTTATATTTGAATGTATATAACAGATAAAATGAGTTGTGAGTATTCATAATGCAAAATGATACTTGGCATGAAAAAGATCCATTGTTCTTTTTTTTTTTTTTTTTTTTGAGACAAGGTCTTGCTATGTAGTTCAGGCTGGCCTCCAACTCATTGTGTAGCCCAGGCTAGCCTTGAGCTCATGATTCTTCTGCCTCAGCCTCCCAAGTGCTGGGATTACTGGCAGTGTCACTACACAGGGCTTCCAGTGTAATTTCTTTAAAGAATAACTTTCCTAATTCAGGTAAAATGTGATGTAGTCAATTTTTATACTTTTAAGAGCCAACTCTGTAGTGAAGTCACGTATGGTACTTTTATAATTAAAATATCTCCAGGTCCCTCCGGATTCAAGTGACTCGTGATGAATGCAAATAGAACTTATTTAATTTGTGTATTTCTTTCCATTTGTCTTATATTTCACCTAAATGTAGTTTTAGATGTGCAGACTCCTGTCCTAGAATATACTTAAGAGTTGCCTTGCATTCTGGGGTGCCCATCAGCTGAAGAGTGGAAGGCTGTGAGAAAATGAACTTTGGTGATAAAGTAGAAAAAGAAGTGTAGAGTTTCTGCATTTTGACTGGTTTATTGAAACAGAATTCCACCGAATGTAATAGCAATAGTGATCTGCAGAAATGTGCCCAATGGGATAGAGTTTATAACTGAAACAATTCTGGTTTTCTACATGAACTTTATGGTGGAACAGGGTTAATGTTTTGCAAATCCGTGATTAATTTTTCAGGTGCAGTGTGATAAGGATGTTTAATACCTTAGCTATTATGTAGTGCTCTCATTTAAAAAATCTAAGGACCTGAATTTGAAACAGCTAAGAAGGGATTTCACAAGATTTTGTAGATCATTGTATCTTGTGCCTGTGCTGAAATGGCCTTATTAATATCCAACTCAGGGACCTTATATATACCTAAATGTGAGGGTAGAGTTTAGGGCTTTTCCTACACTCAGCTTATGTATCACCCACATCTGCACTAGAACAACCCCAGCAGTAGCTTGTGGCTTTTTGGCAGTCACAAAGTCAGCTTCCTGTGGCTACTGCTGTCACCACTGATCAAGCAAGTGTCACGCTGTACTGATGAACAAGAAGAGGCCACTACATCTGAGAAGTCTTGGAAATACTCTTGAAAGTGTGGAGAAATTAAAACCATGTCACTGACAATGGGCAATGGCAGACAGGAAGGGGCTGGTTTAATGAATTCTCATCCCCCACATACTGTTCCGAGATGCAGTTATGTGTATGACTTCTCTGAAGACATTAGGAGAGACTCAGCAATCAACTAGGCTGTTAAAAGCTTTGGCCAACTCAGTAACTTGTGTCCTTGGATATGGTCTCCTTCTCCTCTGCTTCACTGGTCTTTTGCTCATATACCTGCTACCCTAGGATTATACTCTGTAGTGAAGTATTGCTACATAAATATATGCCTCAAGCTCTGTTGTCTAGGTTACCTGGACTGAGAGATTTGGAATGAGTATTAGTCCAACAAAGCCAATGATAAGTGGGCTTTAGTGGTGGTTAATGGATAGTGACCTTCCCCACCCCAGAATCTTTTAATACCAGAACTACTAAGATTTTATTTGAATTTAAATCAGAAAGATGAAGGCAAAATGTTTAACTGTCAAGTCACTGGAGCATTTGATCTATTTGGTGTAATAGTAACCATAAGAGATATGAAGGGGCTACCTGGAAGTTTTGCAAAAAGAAAATAATAGAGCTTGGTTTGGTGGCTCATGCCTGTGATCCCAGTACTCTGGGAGGCTGAGGCAAAAATATTGGAAGTTAGAGCCCAGCTTAGGCAACTTAGCAAATTTTCAAGGCATTGTCTCAAAAATAATAATAAAAATTTTAAAAATATGTGGGTATAGCACAATGCATAGGACCTGAGTTCAGTCCCCAGAATTGGCATGGCGGGGGATAAGAAGAAAAAAAAAAAAAGAAGAGAGAGAGAAAAATAAAATAATAGATGCAAAGCACTAAAAGTTATCTCAAGGCTCTCTAAAAGCTGTAGTATTTGTGAGGTGGTTTTAAAGGAGGCTCCCACCTAAAGCCTCAGGGTAGAAGGTTCAAAACCTCGGAATCTGGTTATAACGGTAGAAGAAATGAACAAGAAGCTGAATGTATAGCCTAATACATAGTTCCTTGGTGTCAAAGCAAAGTCCCTAATGGGAAAAGAGTTGACCTCTGTGTCCTTAGATGACGACATCTGCCTAGTTTGTCTGCGATTACAGAGTTTCCAAGTTCCCTGAAACTTCTTGGCTGGCAGAAGCTATAGTCGTGTGGAGATAGTCTTAGTAATCTACTGGGATAGTTCCTTTACATTTAGACAGGATGATGGCCTACAATTAATGAAGTGGAGATGCAGGAGTACTCTTGGCATAATTTTGAGGAAGAGGTTACAGCTTAAGGCGTTGGGAATATAAGAATGGTTTTGCTGTTTAAAACCTAGGACTCACTACTGATTTCTTTGAAAGACTGGAAGACAAGTTATGTAGCACTGAGGAAGGCACAGGTGAAGGGGTCATTGGCATTTTTCTGAGAAATTCAGTGTCTGCTGTAGAATTGGGGTTCATGATAATAGATGCTGCCATGGAAGTGTGATTCTTAATGTTAATGGTAGTGGTGAGATTCCAGAATTATGAAACTAGGTGGCAGGTCATAATCAGTACTGGCAAGGTGGCCATTAATGATCCTGATTGAAAGTATTGCAGTGTGGTGCAATACTGGTAGCACTGACTACTAGATCATGGGGTTCCTAGGCATGAGACAAGTGGACTGCTGCCTTGGGTGTTATTAAAGTTATGTATAACAAAGAAGGCTGGAGAACAGAAAAGTCAATGTTGGTCACTGTAATGGAAAATTGTGGCCTGTCACTTAGTTTTCAAATAATCATAAGAGATGTAGAATCCATAGGCAGAGAGGGGGCTGAAGTCTCCTTGAAGAAGGACCTTACTATTTTCTGCACATGTACATGAAAATTTATTCTTCTAATCTTCTTTTTTAAGGAATTTACAGATATTTTCTTAGGTAACTAGTGCAAGAGGATAGGGGGATAGCCAGTCTTCTTGAGGACTGCTGTGGAAAGGTCTGAGCCAGCACTGATACCAGGAGATCTGAAGTGCTATAGGTTGCCTTCTCCATTAGATTGACAACTACAGGAGGCCAGGTAATAAATGAAATTTTACCCCAAATTCACTGAGTCCATTAGTCTCCTGAAAAGTACTCTGGCTGCTTTTCAGGTCCCAAAATGTGTAACTGAAATCAACATATTTAGTAGTTGGCAGAACTCTCAATAGATTCCCTGATTTGTAGAATAAGGGATATTATGGTGGGAAGGACCAAGTAGTATCTCTGAAACTGTATTTCTCCCATTAACCAAAAGAGTAAATCAGGAATAATATTGCATCCTAAGAGTAATTGCAGATATTATTCCCATTATCAAAAAACGTAAAATATACAAATTGATGGTCCTAATGTCTCCATTCAAATTACCTTTTTTGTCTCTATAAAAGTCAGATGAATTATAGCAGATGTTAGGCCACCATGAACTTATTCAGATGATAACCCCCTTTGAAGTTGTTGTGATAGATGTGCTATATTTGCTGGTGAAGATCAACACACATTCTCAGACTTTGCTAGTGACCTGGCCAATGCTCTTTTCTCGATCCCCATCAACAGGGAGAATATACAATGGTTATCCTTCATATGGCAAGGATAGCAGTATAGATTCACTGTCTATATTGCCTTCAGCAACACAGATCACCCTGGTATTCCCCAGAACATTGCTGCGGTCCATCTGTTAAAGATGTCATGGCATTTGGACTTGCTGATCAGAGAGGAGCAAGAATCACGGATGTCCTGTTAACAATTGTTCTTAACAGGGTTTGGGGGAGAATTTTATTCTTTTTTTTTGTGTGTGTGGCACCGGGAATTGAACTCTCAACCTCATGCTTGCCGGGCAGGCGCTCAGGCCACTGAGCTAAATCCCCAGCCCTGGGGGAGGATTTTAATCCCAGGGGACATTTGTAGGCATATTTGGTTGTCAAAATTGGGGTAATGCAAGCAACTGGTATGTACTGGGTAGAGTCCAGGGATGTTGCCATGCATCCTACAATGTATAGGTTAGCTCCCACCCCAACAAAGGATTATATGACACAAAATGTCAATGTGCCAAAGTTGAGAAACACTGCCCTTGTAAACACTTGTGTATCAAAGGTGAGAGGTTAACCCTATGAAAATTCAGGGATCTGCCACAGCAGTGAAATTTTTAGAGGCTCAGAAGTCTGCGGTGTGGCAGAACCTTCTTTTTTAGTTAAAGGACACATGGCATATATTAGGCACTTCAAAATACCTGCTAAATAAATAAGTAAATGAAAAGCATATAGAAAAGTTCTCTGTGCCTGGAGAGGGATTTTTTAGAAAGATGACTTTCTAGAGGAAGACAAAAGTTTATTGTGGCCAGAGGCCAGCAGAGGGGCTGGAGGTGTGCCTGGGAGAAGGCTGTGGTTTATACAGTTTATGTGCTATTCATTTAAACACTCAGCCACAGATGGTGGAAGGTAAACAAGTGGCTTTCACCAGTGGAAAAACAAGGCTTGGTTTGTATTCTAGAAAGATGACTTTAGGGCTGGTAAAAGAGGTTGTCTTCAAAGCTTGTGGGGACAGAGTCAGCTAAATTAGTCTGGCTCCTTTTTGAAGTAATCCAGTAGAGAAACCATGAACACCTATTCTGGGCCAGAATGGAAATAGAGTAAAGGAAGACACAGATTCTGGAAAGATATGGGAGGGTTATCTGGAATTGGTGACTGAATTGGGAATGTGGGCAGAGGGAGGAGGAATAGTAAAAAGGTCCCAGTTCTCTAAATCTTTGGGTGACAGGAAAACATAAAAAAAATACAATTTTAAATGTTATATTTGAGAAGTATATGAGTTTCATTTCTGGATATTTGCAAGTTAAAAATGTGGGGCATACAAAAGTTCAGCTGGCAACTGGAAAAATGGGGAGAGTTTTAGAATTGGGAGGTGTGACCATGAATCATGATATGTCAACTTGGATACGTTAAGAAATGCCTAGTAGATTATTTAAGCACAGTTCTGGGTGTGTCTATGGATGTCTATGGATGTAGGGCAGCAAACTGATGGGGGAAGACCCAGCCCAGTTACAGGTGGCACCAACCAATAGGCTTATAGCCTGTATGGAACAAAAAAGAGAAAGAAAAAGGAAGTATGCCTGTTTCTGAAGAGTTCCAGGTTTGACGATCACCTTTGGACATCAGTCTCCAGTTTCTTTTGCTTTCCAGTGCAGGCTGTTTCACCTGGTGACACTATGTTGATATTCCAAGTCTTTGAGCTTGGACTGGTGCTGCATCCTTGATGTCTCTTGTTCTGCAGCTTACATTTTTCTTGGGCTGAGCAGCTAGTAGACCTTTTGCCTCTCCAGCATGCAGACAGCCATTGTGGACTCTCCCACTTCTGTCTACCTAATAGATCCTCTTGCATAAATACACATATATTTTCTATTGATTTTGTTCCTCTGGCAAGCCCTAACTAACACAAGAGTCTTCACATGATGGGGTAGTTTGAAGCCATAGATTTTAGTGAGGTCATTCGAGCAACAAAGCTGAATTCTTCATGTGTACTATCTTCATCTTCATAACTGCTTCGGTGGAGAGTATTGTTTTCATTTTATAGATAAAAAATGAGGCTTAGAGAATTTATTTAGCTCATGTTAACATAGCTGACAAATAATAGGGTTAATGTTGAAATTCAGTCATTTCTACCTCTAAAGTTTACCCTACTATCTCCAAACGATCACCAAACTTATTTTTGTTCATATTTTTAGATCTCCAAAATAAGACTTTACTTTAGAATACCTCTGGATAGCAATTTATCAGAATTTCCAGTGCATTTACATTTTATCCAGTTGTCCTCTTCCTATTGGAATTGACCTTACAGTTGGACCTGTATGTATACAAAATGACACATGAACAATGTTAACTATTGCAGTTGCTTGAAGTAGCAAAAGACTAGGAGCAGCAGAAAAGTAAGGGTTAAATAAACTATGGTGAATCCATACAACTGACTGTCATATAGATGTAGGAGAGTGAGAAAGCTCTCAGTGAATGAGATTTGGTATATGTTGTTATGTTAAAGACAACAGCAGCAGCAGCAGCAAAACAATATGTCAAAAACTGTGTAGTATGCTGTTATGTGTAAGAGTGACAATAAGAAAATAAGAAGATTTGTGTTTGTTTTTATCTATGTAAAGAAATCCACAGGATATGTTACTTACCTAACTAGTTACATAGAAGGAGGTGAATAGAGCAGAAGGACGCTAGATAGGAGCAAGTCTTCTGGAGGAGATCTTTTTTTTTTTTTTTTGGATGGAGGTCTTTAAGATTTGACTATAGCACCTACTCAAAACAATTAAAACTTTTGAAATGTGGTATACTTACCCGTTAGGATCCATCTGCATTTGAAATTTATTTCTGCCCCTGAAAATACCTATTTGGCTTATGAATTTATAATATGCTTGTACTTGGCCACCAGTTGATTGGTTGACCAATCTATTGACCCATTCTTTCAGCCATCATATTCTGTGTTCCAGGTGCTGGGCTAACCACAGAGGAAAACTGAGAAAACATAGTTCCTGCTGTAAGTCTATATATAAAGAAAGAGACTACTCAAATCACCCTACAAATACACAAAAATATCAACCATGCTACAAAAAAAATGTGAAAAAATGACCAAGTTATTCTGAGATGGGTTGGGTAGAAGGTTTTTGGAAAGGCTTTCCTGAGGGAATAGCTTCTGAACTTTAGAAAATGCAAGTGGTCATAGGCAAAGAGAGAGCAGAAAGGTAGAGGGAACAGTATTCAAGTATACTCTGAGGCAAGATAGAGCACAATATTTGAAGAACTCAGGAGATAGGGCCAAAATGTTAGAGAGGGAGGGGATGCAAGTATGTAACGTCTTGTAGGGAATCTTAAGGTTGAAAGTCTTTGTAATGACAGCCAATTGAAAGTCACTGGAGATACTTGAACTACAGTGGAATGAAGTAATTACATCTGTTTTAAGAGCACTGCAGACTCTGGAGAGTAATGGACTTTTTGTTTGTTTGTTTTGTTTTTTAGAATAATGGACTATGGACCAAGAGTGGAATCAAGGGGACCAGTTGGGTGGCTGTAGTTAGAGTGGAAAAAAAATGACCTGTGTTTGGATCAGGGTGGAGATTAGGGTTAAGAGAAGTAGATGGATTCAAGAGGAAATGTAACCATGAAGACTGAATAATGCACTGGATGGGGGTGGAAGAGAGAGGAGTTGTCAAACATGGGTAGGTTTCTGATATGTGCAGTTGAGCAGATGGGGCTGCCATTTCCTGAAAGAGAACTTCAGGGTAGGGAGTTTGTTGGGAACACATGAATCCTCAGGATTCCAGGCTTCCTGAAGTTGTCTTTTGGTTCTCCCACTTAGTGAAGCCTTAGTTAATTTTCCCTCCTGTTTCAAATTTCATTGTGTTTTTGTAAAGCTATGTTTTTATTGTTCTCTTCACTGGTTCTTATTTATGGGACCTCTTTTCTTTGTTTTCTTTCACCCTTCCACAGAATGATTTTTGTAACTTGAGACTTCCTTGGGGAATTCAGCCATTATATTTTGAGTCCTTCTGTGTGACAACACTACTGCTCATATTTTCATAGGTCCTGGGTTTGGTAGTGCTGGAGGTTTGTCTACTCAACTTCTAAAACATGGCACAGACAATGTTTGTCTTGCCTATGCAAGGGGGAGTGAATCGTTGGAAGTACCCTATGAGGAACACTTTTCTGCAAAGAGAGAAGATGGGAGATTCCTTTATGTTTCAAAAGCTGGAACAAAATAAATTAGTTCTTAAAATAATTGCTGTTTGCTCCTGAATAACTTATCTAACCACAGAGCCAAGGCACTGTGACCTCCATCAGGAAACAGAACAACCTGAACACCTGATCCAAAATTGTGGCTAGAAAGCAATTCTGATGACTAATTTCCAACAGACCTACGAGTACAGCTTGTTTGGAAAAATGTCTTCTTGTCAATGTCAGGTCTACTGTTCAATTAATGAATTCTTTCATCCCCCATCTTCTTGGTGGTAGGTGACTGAATTCTCACGGGGTTGGTAGTGACATATTGGTGTGTAGAGATGACAGTGGTTCATCAAAGGGAACTGGTGAGAGACTGAAGAATACAACTTTAACAGGGCCCATGCAGTGTCTCAAAAAGCCCTCAAAAGGAGGCTGTTATGGAGATCATGAGAATTATATTCAACTTAAGGGGCATAATTGATCTATATCTTTGACTGCTGTGCTTTGAGATCTCTCGCTGATGGGCACTGAGGCCTCGCCTTCTGTCACTGAGCAAGCTGGGATAATGAAGTAGACCTGTTTCTGGGAGAGGTAGGATGCCTCTTCTTGTGGCTTGAGACTTCCTCAGAGACCTAATGGAACATTCTGGAATCCTGAGGGTGTAGCTCAGTGATAGAATGCTTGCTTTGCCTGTGTGAGGCTCTGGGTTTGATCTCCAGTACTGAAAAAAAAATCAAAACAAAGGAACAACAAACAAAAACATTGTGGAAAACTAACTTCAGTAGAGAAGGCAGCCCTTCAACTCTTTTCCTTCCATGTCTCCTTCACTCAGGTCAAACCTGTATCACTATCTACATCTCTTGTAGTCTCTTCCAACTCTTGCATAATATTCTGTCTGTTAGGGACTGAATATTTGTGTCCTATCATAATTCATATGTTAGAATCCTAATCACCAATGTGATGGCATCGGGAGGTAGGGCCTCATGGAGGTGATTAGGTCCTGAGGGTGAAGCCTTCATGCATGGGATTAGTGCCCTTGTAAAAGAGACCCAGAGCTGATTGGTGGTGTACACCTGTAATCCTAGCTACTTTGGAGGTTGAGGCAGGAGGATTGTGAATTTGAGCACAGCCTGGGCATTAGTGAGTCCCATTCTCAAAATCAAACAAAAAAGCTGGGAGTATAGCTCAGTGATAGATCACTTGCCTAATTTGCATGAGGCCCTAGGATCCATCCCTAGCAAGATGGAGACAGAGACAGAGACACAGAGAGAGACAGAGACAAACAGATAGAGACTGAGAGACAGAGAGAGAGACAGAGAGAGAGAGAGAGAGAGAGACAGAGACAGAGACAGAGACAGAGAGATAGAGACCATATGACCCAGAGAGTTCTTGTCCTCTCTTGCCATGGGAGAATACAAGGGGAAGTCAACTGTCTGTAAAGCAGAAGAGGTCCTTCCCCAGAACCCAATTGTGCTAGTGATTGTGGACTTCTAGTTTCCAGCACTATGTGAAATAAAGGTTTATTGTTACAAACCTCTTATTCCTCTATGGCATTTTGTTATAGCAGCCTGAAATAAAGCACTCTCTTGCTATATTACTTTATATTTGATCCTGTTTTGATTTCTGCTTTTCAGAGGATCTAGACTAATAGAAGCTGTCACTTAAAAAAAAAGCTCTCTAGAAAGGTACACATGAAGTTTTCACTGTGGAACCTCATTTTGTATCCAGCCTCATTCACATTTATACTACATGCCTGGTTCTTGTAGGTGTTTGCTTTTAATTTCTAGGTTTCCCATTCTCTTCTGTCAGTAGTAGAGATAGAGATATAGAAAAGGATTACCAATGAGGAAATATGAAACTAAATTTTTTGATTTATTAAAACTTAGCAATATTGTGATAATTTAATATGTAAATGACCCATATAAACATTATATTTTAGCATTTCATTTAAATTATCTCTTTTAAAAAAATTTTTTTTTGTACTGGGGATTGAACATCATAACTTGCACTTGCCAGGCAGGCACTTAAGCTGCTGAGCTAAATCCCTGACCCCCTAAATTATCTCTTTTTAACTTGCGAGCTCATAGTTTTCTAAAAATTAAAAGTTGTAGAATTAAAAATACACTTGGCCTTTTATTAATTTTGTAATTTGTGTAATTGTTGAATGGCCATATTCTCTCCAGTACTTAGAAAACCTTGGGTTATGTCTACTAATCCCTGTTCTTCCTCTGGAAGAAGTAGATTAACATCAGTTCCCTTTGGTACATGGTGCATTTGTAGTAGAAATTACTATATGATTTCAATAAATCATTTCTTGAAAAGTTTCCAAACAACAAAAATAGCTTTCTATTTCTCTTCTCAATATTTCTAATAATTATTTTTACAAAGGAATGTTCTCTGTTATTTTTTTCCTTCAAAGAAATTCATCACCTCCATTACTTTCCTTAATTTCAAGTTTAATTGAATCTAAGCATGTTTATTGCAGTTTTTGTCAGCCAAAGTAGCCATGTCTGTTTTAAGTTTGGAGAACATATTCTGAAAACAGAATGTATTTTCTCTACCTTCAAAAGTTTTCATCACTCTACAGAATATATACATAAATTCAGGGCCAAATGCATAATTTTGGGGCCTGGGGCAAAACTAAATATCTGTTGTCTAATTGAAAAAGCAGAGAAAAAAAATCCTGTAAAAGGTACTAAGATATGAAGTGTTTTTATTTCATGCATCTCTTCCCATATGTAGGCTATGCTCATGTACATGCTCCATTGTCCCATTGCATTTCCAAAACTTATGTTGAAGGATAAAATTGTTTAGAATTTTCATGCAGGCATAGCATATCATGAGACCATTTGTAGTTCAGGATGCTATGTGGTCACATGAATTTCACTCCCATGAAGCTGGCTCTAGATCCACCTTGCTAGTGAGTCATAAGCAAGCCAGAAACCAGAGGGAGCATCTTCCTTTTTCTATCTAGAGTTGCAGAGGGGTGTGGATGAGGATCATGGTTGTCACCTGTGTGTTTCCCAAATGGAATAGAAGGTACAAGGCTTTTATCTGATGTGCGGGAATAGAAACAAATTTTCTTCCTCTATTTTGTTCTTGGCTCACCAGGGCAATAACTTCATCATACTCTCTATCTTCACAGAAAGAAAGATGATTACTTATTTATGGTGGGCAATGTTATTTTGACTTTCTATTTTAAATGTGTTACATCATTATATCATTTATTGAGTGTCTGGTGTGTGCTGGCTTCTGTTCGAGATGTTACTGAAATCTCTGTTCTTATGGATCTCACATTTTTGTATGAAGAGGCATGTGGCAAACAAAGGAATAAGGACAAAATATGAATGCCATGTGTAGGAGTGTTATGAAGGAAGTCAGGTTGAGAAAGGAGATGGGATGTTGAGCAGCTGGTCCACAGTTCTCAAAGCAGTGGTTAGGAAATTCTCACTAGAAGGTGACATTTGAATGAAGATATGAAGGAGATAAATTAGGGAGCCATGTTGACCTCTGGAAAAGAATTTTTGGGACAGTCATAGTGCACAGATTCTGTGAAAGGAGCATAAAATTTTGTTCTTGATTTTGCGTGGGTACTTGGCATAATAATCTTATGGCATAACTTTATCATGTGCATATCTACTTGAAAATACTCTTTTCCTTCTTTTTAGGTAGAAAAACAAGACTTGTCTATGAATGCAGTTAAACATGTATGAGAAAGGGTTTCCACAACTTGATTAAATGTGGTCATGTCTCCAGTGGCAACACAGCTGTGTTCTGATGTCCAGTAACTTCTATAGACAGACCTTTCTCATCAAAAGATGCTTTTTATTAATGCCTGACTTCAAAGAAAACTTTAAAAAATCCAATTGATTTCTCATTTATTACATTTTGTTTTGTAAAAGATTTTATGTCAGTGACTGTAGTATGAAGGTGTCAATAGTAAAATAATTGGTTTATAAATGGAAAGTTAATCAGGCATTTCTCTTTATACTGTCCTCTCCAAGGTCAAGGCGTGACTGAAATGCAAAGAAAACATTTGTGCGGAAGGTAGATAACAGGTTTATGTGGAGGACTGTTAACCTTGAGGCTCCATCCTGGAAGCAAGTGTTGAAGCAAATGGCTTGATGAGCTTCAAAGGAATGGAACACAATTGTATGGGGAATGTAAGAATGATGTCTGCAGTTACATTAATTGGAATAACAATTATGAAAACTTGAGAAGCCTCAGGTTTCAGAGCCCATGATAATCTCCAGAAAGACTTTTCCCCTGGTGCATATAATATTGCTGTTTTCCAGGTGCATTCCTAAGATGTATTACGTTTCTCAGATTCACTTTGTATAGGCCACTGCCAGGGGCCAATTTAGGGGATGTCAGAAGATTCTTTGGTTTCAGCAAGGCAACTCTCTGTGTTCCTGGAGCACTAGTTTACTTGTTGGATGCCAGTGTCAAAGTGTACTTGACTTTTGCCTGGAAGTATGACCTCCAGGTTCTGGTTTCAGTGAAACAAAGGAAGAAATACCAAGGTTTATTTCCTGAAACCGTTGATATTTACACGTTGATAACAAATTTCTTTAAGTTGTTGACCCAGATGTAGTCATATCTTGGCTGGTGACAGAATCTGCTTGTTAATTGCTCACTTTGGAATTTAATGAGCTTTTGTTGAATATAGACTGTGCTTTCCCAGAAAATGGAATATTAAGATAGTTGACAATTTTCCCATGAGCTGAGCTGCGTTTCAAGAATGACATGTAGGTAATTCTACCTGATTCACCTTTGAATTTGTACTTTGAATTTCTGTTGGTGGCAAAAAAACTGTCATGAAAACCAACACTCTTCAACTTTGAAACAAAGAGCTTCTACTAAAAAAAGGCAGATAAGTCTTAGGAAATTATCTTTTAAGGCTGCTCTATGATCCTTACCTTAGGATGAAAATCCTTTCAGTGTAGCAAATATATCTACTATAAAATTGTTACTGGCTTCTGTGACATATTTTAAAACTCTTGTAGAAAACTCTTAGTATTTGGGAAGGTTATTGTCACAAGTATTTCAATAACCACAGTTATCTCAGTCAACAATGTTTCTGTATTCACATTTGGGGAGGACTTTTGAAGCCTTTAGAAATGAAAACATTGGTACATACTATACTTTCAAATTTTTGTAAACTGAACATGTTATTTTTTTTTCTCTTTACTCCTTCTTTATAGGAAATGCTGTTATGATGTGCATTGATAGTTCCTGAAATGATAAACCTGTTTCCTGTCTGTAGAGCCATAGAGTTAGGTGTGTAGAACATTGTCCCTAAGAGTGCTCGATTAATGATCTCTTGCTTATGTTCTTCAGACTGCTGTATTTCCTTCTTTCTTTACTATGAGGCCTGAAATGAAAAACAAATATGTGCAGAACTCTTTTCCTGGGTCCTTCTTATTAGGAAGCCATTTTCTTTCTTAAGGAAGCTACTATCATTTTTGGAAAATCTCTTTTTGTTGTTGGTGACACAGAAGACTAAGAAAAGATTGATCAGGAACATACTGGAGCCCCCAGTCCCAGCATTTATGCTTTATTGGCAAAAATTGGTGAGGGACTGAGCTTACACAATCTTTAGGTTGATATTTGATACAGAACATGAAGGAAGACTGACAGCCCACTCAGTATGGAGCCATGAACTTCATACAGAAGGAAAACTGTATGTATAAGTTGAGTTCTGAGACATGACTTTGGTTAGAGCACCGTTCAGTTCCTTGCCACGAGCTCTGACTCTGCAAACCTTTCCTTCCCTTTTCCCATTACCTTGGTTCCTTCCTCCCTGTTTCAGTGTGTGTGAGTCTGGTAATGTGTATGTGGTCAACTGGAGAATTTATACTATTGCAGAATTTAGGGTATCAGAGAGACCAATGGATGGACCAAGAGGATTTATTTAGGTGTGCACTAGACCAGTGGACAAGAGTTCAAAATCTGAGCCCCAAACAAAGGAAAGGCTCTAGTTCTCTATGTGCTGCTGAGGGGTTTGGACTACCTAGTGATGTGAAACTTGTAGGTAGGCAAGAGGGCTTAAACAAACAGAACAAAAGGAGTTTTTGCATCTCTTGGTGCTCTTGTTTGGAGAAAACAGAATGTTATGAGAACAGGAGGTTGTGGCAAGTTATTAATTTCATAGTAGAATAAAGAACAACAGTTGTAGAGAGGGCGGCAGTCCAAGGGGGAATTTGTTTAGGTTGGAAAAATTTGATTTTTTTTTAAAAGTCCTCCTTCAATGCAGTTGTCAGAAACTCACAGGTTATTTGGATGCTTACAGATGAAAACTTCTGGAAGCGTTCATTTCTGAGTGGAATTGTCTTTTGGAGGGTATGTACATAGTGCCATTATGACACTTACAATTTTAATTCCTAATCTTGTTCCTATCATGGACAATAGTTAAAATCACTGAGAAACTACCATCTTTTCCAAGAAGCTAGCTCTTCTAGAAATGTAAAAATATCAGCAACAAAAGTGGCAACATAAAATAAGGTAAACATCTCTGTATAGGTATTTCTATTGTATTTTTTGACAGTAGCTGGGAGAGAACTGTGAAAGTATGGTTTCAGCTTCAGTGACATGTAACACTAAAGAAGGAGAGGTTGCATGTCAAATTCAGTGCTTCTCAAGCAGTGGCTACTTGGCTATGGGTTACACTGAGACTTCATTAGGGTTCAGGGTTATCTTTAAGCATCTTGTCTATTCTTCTGCCATCTTGACTGGCTCCACTCCTCATCTTCCAAAAGACAGGTCCAAAGTGATTACATACACTACCATGCATACCAATGGTCAGCACAGAGTATCAGTGATACAGGGGAATGAAACTCCCAACCCACTATGTCTGGTATGAGTTCGTGTTCTCTAAAATCGAAGAATGAATTTCAGGAACAACGGAGGTTAAGAGCAGAATATATTTATTGGGAGAAAGAAAGAAAGCTTCTGTCAGAGGGACAGAAGGGGTCCCGAGTGAGTTGCCAGAGACTCTGTCTTTTAGGGACTTTTTATAGAGTAGATGGGTCCAAGGTGGGGAAGAATGGGAATTCCTAAGGTGGGCATAAGGTGGGACAGAACTATGGTTAGCCAATAAGGTTAATTGCTCAGGTAAAATTGATTAAGTCTGGGACAAATGGGGATATGAGTCACGTAGCCAGCGAGCATGTTTAAGGAACAGTGACTCTTCCCTAGGGGGTCGAGACAGGCGACTCCTAGCTTCCTTAGGGAGCTAGAGACCTATTTAGAATACCAGTTCTCAGGAAGTGGGTGCATTTGTTTGACCTGTTGTCCCTGGACCGGCCCATAGCAGGAAGTGCTTTTCTCCTTTACAGTTGCAAGGTATCTGGGTTTTTGCATTGGCTCCATGGAGGACCTGGCCCTGTCTGACTGCCTGTAATAATTCTAACTATCTCAGCTTCCTGTAACATCAGGATCTGGAATGACTACTGGTTCATTGAGGAGCTCTGATTCCTTCTCCTCCTCTGTTCACACTTGGCCCAAGTATAAGAGATGGCCATTTGCAGAATGACTGGAAGGCAGTTTCTCTAGGATCTTTCCTGGATACCTTGCCATAGGGGAATTATCAAGCTTGGATTTCACTCCAGGCTGGCTGTCTCAGAAAGAGGACTGGGTCAATATATTTAGAGCTGATCCTTTTTTTCTCTACCCAGACACATGATTACTTCACTTGTGAGATGAAGCATAAAACTGAATTCTGATCCATTGATATTCCACAGGAACTATAACTATGGAGGGGAATTCCAGAAGGTTCTGTTACCTAGGGAATGAAATCACAGTGATGATTCATTCCAGTGGGAGTGGTCAGCTTGGTTGGATTCAGAACTGGGGGTGTTAGTGATGAAATTTCAGTTAGAATGATGATTTTTTTTGTAGTGGATTGATTGATAGCTCTCTCAAAAGGAATGTGTATGCCCACCTGAAACTTGTGAATGTAACTTACTTGGAAAAACAGTCTTTGAGGGTGAAATTAAGAATCTGAAGATGAAATCTTCCTGGATTAGGTTGGGTCATAAATAAAATGACAAGTTATAAATTGTAGGTGTTTTTACAAAGGAAGAGAAGTATACATCTAAGAGAAGACATGTGAAGACAGAGGCAGAGATTAGAGTGATAAAATAAGCCAAGGAATAGCCAAGGTTTCCATCAGCCACCAGTAGCGAGGAAGAGACATTGATTATCCCCCTGAGCCTCTAGATCGAACCAGCCCTACTGAGACCTTGCTATAGGATTCTGGCCTCCAGAACTGCGAAACAATTTATTTCTGTTGTTTTTAGCCACCTGATTTGTGGTTATGGCAGCTACATAGATACTCTCTACTTAGATATAGCTGCCTCTGGGTCAGACAGTAGGCATGTGTAGATGGACTCTGCCAAAATTTGTCCACCGGGCTGGGAAACTTCCATGGCCAATCACCTTCCTTTGCAAGGAACACATTTCGTCTTTAGACATAATAATTTATCCACATAGGTCTTACTGGTCTGGAATTCTGTGAATCCTACTTTTTAGACATATTATTTGATGAATTTCTGGCTTAACTCCTAGAGTGACCATCTCATCTCTCAAAGTTCTTGGGGTTGTTGGTGAAAGTGGTGGACATACTGAACAGAGTATCCCACAAATATTGTTCATACCAAAACATATTTTTTGTTTCTATGCAAGTTTTCCCATGAAAATATTCCCAGTTCGGATTAGAAAACTGGTCTATTCTGAAGCCTTAGAGTGAAAATGTGTAGTATAGAACCCACTTCATCAGTAGTTACAAAGTACAGCAAGAAAGAAAGAAAGGAAAAAAAAAACAAAAAACAAAAAACACCAGATATAATTATCTAAGGATGTAAGATTTTCTCTGAGGTCCTGCCCATATTTCCTGTCTCCTTCAGAGAAGGTACTAATTTAAGTGTCTTCCTAGTTACAAATGCAATTTTTTTTTGTCTTTTTGAGACAGGGTCTCATTATGCAGTTCAGGCTGGCCTTGGGCTCGCTTTGTAGCCCAGGCTGGTCTCGAACTTGCAATGATCCTCCTACCTCAGCCTCCGGAGTGCTGGGATTACAGGAATGTGTCATCATGCCCAGCCACAAATGCAGTTTTTAAAAGAACTAAATTTCATGGAAGATGGAAGGAATGCTTTTACTGCTTTTGGAGAGCAAGTAGAAGTTGCTTTTCTGTGATGAAGAGATGAGGGTGGTCTGGGTGGGGAGAGATTTTAATGCATAGATACTTTGATGGGGCTGTAA
>RJWT010004032.1:0-34560 GCA_004365215.1 Cuniculus paca
CTTTCACAAGTGAGGTGTGCTGGAGGGTGACTTCCTGGTGCTGTGAGGCTGAGGTGGAGAAGACAGGACCTGCCTGGTTCGCGGAGTGGAGCCTCAGTTTCTAACCCTTGGAATGGATGGGGAATGAAGAGTTTTCCTGAGATCAAGGAGTCTCCTTTCTCCTTCAAGGAGGTGGGGGTGGGTCTCAGCATAGAGAAGATGGGGGAATTGGTCACCAGGTTATAAATTCTCCTGAAACATGGGTCTGTCAGGTATTCATTCAGGTCACAATCAGCTTAATTGTTGGGACCCACTGACATTATCCTCTGGCTGTGCCCTGAGGGGAAGCAGTGGCTCTGGAGGGTAATCTTCTCCAGAGGGGAGGGTAGATGAGAAGGTTTCCTAGAGAGTGTGTCTCTAGGGTCCAAACTCTTGAATGACCTTTTGTGTCTTTTGTAGGAATGTGCTTTCCTCTCCTCTGCTGTGCAGTATGTACTTGCAATGGCCAGTTGGCAGCTGCAAGGACCATGGTAAAAGTGAGCTCCTAATATTTTTTTTAGCCCAGCTGAAGCCTTTCTGTTGTCCAGTGTGAAAGAAAAAAAAAATCAGGGTTTATCTGTGATCTTACTTGAGGAGGGCTAAGGTGTAAACGATGCTTTCTTTGACCTAGCAAGGTAATAGCAGGTCTTCCAATTTTTGTGATTCCTAGAGATGCCAGGGACCCAGGTGTTCTCTCATTCACTGTATGCATATATCAGCTTTATCCTATGACTTATCACATTCTGTGGCAGAGGAGTTGTCACCTTCTGTGGGGGGCAGTGTTTAAGACTATGTTGATGCCTTGGCTGGTTCCCCACTTAATGAATCCTCCACTTGCTGATTATAACTGACATTGGACCATTATTTAACATACGTATACACCACTAAAATGGGAATAATTATGATAATGAATAGAAAATCCTCAGAGAGTTGTAAGGATGGCATTAATTAATAGGTGAAGATTTCTTCTAAAACAGTGCCTGGTACATAGTTAACAGAAAATGTTAACTGTGATTTTACTACTTCTTTAATAACTATGTACTAGTACACTTCATAGCTATTCACTACCTATTTTAGTACTAGTCATATAATGTTTGTCTACACCTGGTATCAGACTCTGCAACTGACAGGCATTAAAACTCTAAGGAACTCAAGTCTATCTGCTGGCTGCTTGAAGACCAATACTTAGGAGATAAGATTTCATGGTAAGAACTCTGGACTATTGAAGAGTCAACTCTGAGGTGATAGAGTGTGTGTTGCTCTCTAGAAACCATGTCAGGGAATTCAGCTACTCAAATGGTTTTTTTTATGGGGGAGTAAAATAAGTGCAGGGGACAATGGACTGGCAGGATACTACCTAGTGGAGTCTTCATTGTTCAAGGCCTGCATTTTTTTCTCTTCTGTGGGAATAGTCTTGAAATAACAAACAACTTTCATTTTGTCAGATCCTACATTTGTTTCAAATTTGCAACACTGGACAGTGGGGAAAACAAGGAATAACTTTACACTGGACAATTTGCAAGGTAGAGCTAAGCTTTTCTCTCTGTGTCTCTGTCTCTCTCTCTGTCTCACTATCTTTGTCTCTCTTTCTCTTCCCTTCCTTCCTTTCTACCTTCCTTCCTTTTGGCACTGGGGATAGAGGTGAGGGTTCACATTTGCTAGGCAAGTGCTCTCTCACTGAGCTGCATGCATCCTCTTCTCTGTTCACTCGCTATTCTTGGTTGTTTTGAATCTTGGGCATGTTGCCTGTGGAACTCTTGGGCTTTCATCTCCATAGTTCAAATTAAATATTGAAGTTTTTCGTTCCTGGAATCTATGGTCTTTTTACTGGATCTATACACAGAATAGTCTGAAATAAAATTATAAACTGAAAAAAGAAAGTTAACAAAGGTCAATTCATAATTTTTCTTGTTCTAAAACTTCCTGCAGTGGTTTTCAAGATGGTGAAGTAGTGAGTGGCAGCAAAATTCAACCTCTCTGAGATCCAGAATGCAGAAATTAGAAAATAACAAATTTTGGAAGTAAAAAAGAGAAGTATATCACCAGGAATGGTGAAGAAATTGATAGGGAAAACTACAGAGAAGTTTGAAAGAACACAAGGCAGGAAAGAAAACAAAACAAAACACTGTGACTTCTCTCCCTGGTTCCTGGCTCACTGCTTGTGGGAAGGGGAACCTAGTATGCAGAAGCAAGGCGAGTGCTGGGTGCTATAGGGATAAATGGTAGTAGTGGATTTGGCTGGTGTCACGGGCTCCCAGGAGAGCCCTTGGTGTTTGTGAGCTGCAAGGCCAGCAAGGGGTTTTACTCCATAGGGACTCTCCCCACATGGTCCCCACAGCCAATGGGCACCAGCACAGGTGCTCACCATATTGCTTTGGAGTGCTTGGCTAGGCACCATTTTATGAAGAGGTTGATTGTTTGAATCTGGGACTCTGAACAATTGGGGTATGGCTTGACTATACTTCAGGTTTCCTAGTATTATCCTCCTACAGTGTGCCTGGGTGAGATATCTGTGGAGAGGGAGTGGGCTGAAGAGAGACTCCCTGAGGAGTTTGCACTTCTGCTGGGAAGGGTATCCCCTGTGCTGAGAGGACAGCTTAGTTTGAGTTGTGTTGGGTCTGAAAGTGATGGTAGTGACTTGAGGTCTTGCCCTATTTACTGCCTCCATTCAGCGTGGATCTGGGGTCTGACTGCCTTCCTCACCTATGTGAGTGAGGACATGTCTCAGTGTGGACATTGCTACAGCATGGGATGAACAGAGAGGACTCTGGGATGGGGCAGTGGGCACCTCACAGACCCACAGGCTGTAAGGCTGGGTGCAGGAAACTGAGAATGTCTGGACTCCAAAACTGTGGTTCCAGGAAGAAAATCACTCATTCAAAAATACAGAGAAAAACAACTTTTTTCCTTTGGACTTTTTTTTTCTTTTCTTGTTTCTTCTTTATTGGTTTGTTGGAATTGGGGAATTTGCCTTTATCTTACTTCCTTTTCTTCCCCCCCTTTTCTTTTTAATTTTTAAAAATATTTTCATTATTCTCCATATTATTTCTTGTATTTTTCTTTCCTCCCTTCTTTCTTTTATCTACTACTTTTCTTTTTTTGTTACCTTTAGCTAATTATATGACTATCCTTCCAATCTCTAATAGGCTCTTTTGTATCACTTCTCTCTTCTCCTTCTCATCTTCCATTGTTTAATTTTTCAAATGTTTCCTTTTGCGTTCTGCCATTCCTACCCCTGGAATCTTTAATTGTATAACAATTTTTTAAACAATCTTCAATTGTAGAACTTAATTGTATAACAATTAAGTTTTGTTAATCTTTAGATAGTTAAGTCAGTGTTACTACTGTTTGTCTTGGTTACTTTTCTTTCTTTGCTGAGACAAAATACCCAATATTAAAAATTAAGGAAGGAAAGGTTTATTTAACTCACAGTTTTGGGAAGTTTCAGTCCATCATCAACTAGCTCCAAGGCGGGATGGCGTGACATGGCTGACAGTTCAAGACTGCAGAAGACAGCAAAAGCAGCAAGAGCAAAAAAGGGGAGAGCAAACCTCTTTTCTTTCCTTTTATTGTAATCAGGTTACCCTCCCTGGGGTGGGTGTAGCACTCACACCATGTCTGTGCCCTCCTCTTGCATAGGCTTAGGATATGTAGGAAGTGGGACCCTGGACCACCTTCTGAGTCACTTAGTTAAGCTTCTAAATGTCTCAAATTAACACAATGTATCAACCATTACACTGTCCAATTCCTTTCCTTTTTTTTCCCCCCACAGGTTTAATGAATTAGAATATGTATTTATTTATAAGTGATTTATCTTTGTTTAGTTCTTGAATTTAAAGGATGGTAGCCAGAATGAAAAAATAAAATTAGAGATATCCCTGATCAGTCCTTCAGTGGGAAAATTCTAGTCAACTATTGTTGAGATTTTAGCAGTGGGTACTAGCTGAAAGTCTTATGTAGCAGCTGATCTTCAAACCTGAAACAGCAGTGAGTCCTGTTCATGAAAAACATTTAAAAATCGAGTACATTCTACAGAACAGATACAAACTGTGATGTACTTTTTTATCCTACTTTATTTTCCTTTAGTGGGACTGGTACTTTGGTCTGTCATTAGTAAACTTTTCATTAGATTTTTCAATATCTGTCTTGCCTTTCCCCACCTTGAAAATAGTTTTGTAATATTATCGAGACTTGCTTCTTTTATTTAGTGCTGCAACGAGCTACATGTAATAATTTATAGACGTTTCTTAACAGACTTTAAATTGTTCCTTTAGCCTTATAAGTCTTAAAGTGAATTATACCCTTATAAGTCTTAAAGTGAATTCTGTATTCTGGTGACAAAATTCTTGAAAAGAGGAACTGAGCAGTCTAAAAATATTACTAATATGAGTTTATTTCTCAGAACTATGTAGAATGGTTCAGCATCATAACAAACTGCATTTGTAAGTTAGCAGTATAAACTGTTTTCTGTCTTCTACATAAGTTACTATTTTTTTATTTTACAAAGCAAAACAGAAAAAAAGGATAGAAATGATACAGAATTTTAAAAATTAGTAGGAAATTAATACTTGTTCATATATTGCATATTGTTATCTTAGAAGTAGCTGTTCAGGTTACAAAATCTATGCATAAAAACGATCAAACAAACAATGAAAGCACAAACTGTTCTTTTTGATGAACTAAGAGATTAGTAGTATAGTTATCTGTCTTGTATACATATATATACATACATTTATGTATGTAAACCTACATACATATAATCTTTCCCATTCTTCCTTTTCTCCTTTCCCTTATCCCAGTTGTTCTTTCCTTTTGAGTACTTTCTTTCCCTTTCATTATTACAATATGTATTGTACATTTTGGATCTTATTACTCTTTCAGTTTTTTATTTTTATTATTTTTTTACACTAGGGAGACAATATGATATTTATAAATGTGAGTTTGATTTATTTCACTTATGAGTATGGTCTCAAGTTGTCTCTATTTACCTATAAAAGCCTCAAAATTATCCTTTTTTAGAGCTGAGTAATACTCCATTGTATAAAAGCACCACATCTTTTTTTATCCATTCTGTGATTGATGGTCATTTGGGTTGTTCCCAAGATTTAGCTATTACAAATTGTGCTGCTATAAACATGGGTGCACATATATTGCTGTGGCATGATATTTTCAATTTTTCTGGGAAAATACCCAGAAGGGGAATAGCTGGATTGAATGAGACTTCCAGTCCTAGTTTTTTGAGGCATCTCCACACTGATTTCCACAGTGGTTGCACCAGTGTACATTCCCACCAACAGTGGAGAAGGGTTCCTTTTCCCCCACAGCCCCATCAACATTTGTTATTGGTTGATTTCTTGATGGCGGCCATTCTTTCTGGAGTGAGATGAAATCTCAATGTTGCTTTAATTTTCATTTCTCTAATGACCAGTGATGTTGAACATTTCTTCATGTATTTATTTTCCATTTGTATTTCTTCATCTGAGAAGTGTGTGTTCATCTCAGATGCCCATTTTTATTTTTTTTTAATTTTGAAGAGAATAAAACAAAAACAAAATAAAACAATATTAAATCAAAACAAAACAAAGAATGTGATACAAGACTTCAAAACAAGATAAAAATAAACCAACAATGGTTACCATGTTGCTTCTTGCTATCTTCAAAATAGCTTCCCATAGATGCCCATTTTTAGATTGAGTCTTTGAATTTGGGGGGCCTGATGTTTTTTAATTCTTTATATGTTCTAGATATAAGTTCTATGTCTGAGGGACAGCTGGCTAAATTCCTTCCCATTCTGTGGGTTTTCTTTTCACTCTATTGGTGATTTCTTTTGAAGTGCAAAAAACTTTTTATTAAGATGAGATCTCAGTTGTTGATTCTTTGAAGTACTTCCTGTGTGGTTTGTGTTTTGTTCATGAACTCTTTGCCTACCCCTATATCTTCAAGACTTCTACCTACCTTGTCTTCCAATAGATTTAGTGTTTCTATTTTAATATTTAGATCTTTGATCTATTTTGATTTTAGTGTATGGTGGCAGACATGGGTCTAGTTTCAGTTCTCAGCATGTGGAAAGTCAATTTTTCCAGCAGCATTTATTAAAGAGGCTATCTTTCCTCCAATGAACATAGCCCTCTGTCAAAGATAAGGTGGCTGAGTGTCTTTGTAGTTGTGTTTGCATCTTCTAATCTGTTCCATTGATTCTCAGGTCTGTTTTTTTTTTTTGCCAGTACCATGCTGATTTTATCACTGTAGCTTTGTAATATAATTTCAAGTCAGGAATTGTGATGCCTCCTGCCTTGTCTTTGTTGCCAAGGATTGCCTTTGCTATTCTAGGTCCCTTCTGTTTCCAAATGAATTTTAGAAATGTTTTCTCTAGATCAGCGAAGTATGTTAATAGTATTTTGATTGGGATTGCTTTAAATCTGTATAACAGTTTTGGGAGTATGGACGTTTTCACAACGTTGATTCTTCCTTTCCAAGAGCAAGGGATATCTTTCCATTTTCCGACGTCCTCTTCAATCCCCTTTTTAAGAGTACTGTAGTTTTGAAAGTATAGGTCTTTTACATCCTTTGTTAGGTTGATTCCTAATTATTTCATTTTTTGGATACTATTGTGAAAGGTGTTATTTCCATAATTTCTCTCTCAGTGAGTTTGTTGTTTGTGTACAGGAATGCTATTGATTTTTGAGTGTTGACTTTGTATTCAGCTACACTGATGAATTTGCTTAATAACTCTAGTAGTCTTTTGATGGGTTTTTGGACTCTTCTATGTACAGTATCATGTTATGTGAAAATAGTGATAATTTAATTTTTTCCTTTCCTATCTTTATTCCTTTTATTTCTCTCTCATCTAACTGCTCTGGCTAAGGTTTCCAGAACCACATTGAATAGGAGTGGTGATAGTGGACATTCTTATCTTGTTCCTGATTTTAGAGTGAAAGCTTTCAGTTTTTGTCCATTTAGTATAATGTTGGCTGTTGGTTTGTCATAGATGGCTTTTATCAGATTGAGTAGATGCCATCTATTCTGAGTTTCTGTAGGCTTTTTTTTTTATCACGAACAAGTGTTCATGATAAAAAGCTTTTTCTGTGTCTGTTGAGATGATCATATGATTTTTGTTTTTGGCTCTGTTGATGTGGTGTATTACAATTATTGATTTGCATATGTTGAATCATCTCTGCATTCCTGGGATAAATCCCATTTGGTCATGATGTATAATCTTCTTGATGATTTGCTGCATTCTATTTACCAGTATTTTATTGAGGATTTTTGCATGGATGTTTATTAGGGAGATTGGCCTATAGTTCTCCTTTTTGGTTGGGTCATTCTCTGGCTTTTGTATCAGAGTAATACTTACCTCCAGGAATGAGCTAGGAAGAATTGCTTCCCTTTCAATTTTATTGAAGAATTTGAGGACTGCTGAGGTCTTTTGTGTGGGGGAAAAGGGTGACCGATGATCCTGTCAGCTGTGGAGGTCTCTGGGATGTGAGGGAAGGGTGACCAATGATCCTGCTGGCCATTGAGGTCTCTGGGGTGTGGGGGAATGGTGGCAAATGATCTTGCCAGCTGCTGAGGTCTCTGGGGTGAGGGGGAAGGGTGTCTGATGATTCAGTTGGCTTCCAAGGTCTCTTGGGTACAGGGGAATGGGGGGCTGATGATCCTGCTGGCTGACGAGGTCTCTGGAGTGTGGGGGAACCAATTCCTTTCTGTCATTAGTAGAGTTATAGTTGTTGAATTTGGTACATATTTATATGTCAACATTTGCATTGTCTTAATGTTTATACTGTAATTGTGGATTTCTTGTCTGTGGTTAATGGTGGTACATTATTGGTTCTTATATAATGTTAATATTCAGTTTGTCTTGGAGGATATTACTGTGGCTGATTTTTTTGATATTGCCAAGGTTGCATAGTAGTTGCTATTAATTTTTTTGTATGTCAATACGTGGGTTACCTTATGACATTCACAATACTGCAGCCCATTCCAGAGAACTGGGTGTTGGGCCCATTGCTCTGCATCCTCCCCTCCCAAATTAACAGAGGTAGTCAGACCTTGGGACAGAAGCAAAGGAGTATAACTAGCCATATCAAGAGTACATCATTGAAAAGCAGGCTAAAGAGATCTCCATACTTGAAACAAAGTCTTTCTATTGTAAGCACCTGCAGAGCTAAGCACAATAAACAAAACAAAACAAAACAAAACAAAATGTGATAGGAACAGGAAGACAAGGCAACAAACTACCCGAAAACTCCCCCAAAGCTGATCCTATGGGCAATGAGAGGGAGGAAAGCAAAAGCCATACACCTAAATTACTCAAAAGGATAACAGAAGAGATTTAAAAAAATGGATCAATGAGACATGTGGTGAGATTGAAGAAGATATACCTAAGAAGACAATGGAAGGGCAGCTTGGGACCTCACAAGAAGACTGGTAGGAACCTGTGTCCATCCCATCAGCCCGGGACATTTGAGGTTTCTCTGGGGTACTGCCTAGGCTTTGCCCAGACACCACCTAGCAACAGAACACCCACAGTGGTAGTCTTGGATGGAGATCAAGGTGTGCACTGTGAATTTCACCTAGCTTTGGGGCCTCAAATGTGCACATTGGATTTACCTGCCACAGTGGAATACAGGAAAATGAGAAAACAAAAGAACAAAATGCAATCTTCCACCTCCAGTCTGTCCCAAACATGCCAAAGAGACACAGACAGAGAAGAAAATATAAGCCACACACCTGAAACTTCTGAAATGATAGTAACTGAAGTAAAGAAATAACTCCATGAAGCTGCAAGGAACTGAGATTAGAAATGATTTCCCAGGTAAAACAAGAAATGATAAATGTAATGAAAGAAATGCTAAGCACATCTAAAGAAGATATAGTTGGAAAAATACAGGAGCACTGAAAAAGGATGGAAACCTTGAGGAAGAGTACAAGAAAGAATTACAATGCATGAAACAGATTCAAAGAGATATCCAGGAAATCAAGAATGCCATTGAAAGCTGCAAAAGCTGCTTGAATGAATGTGAAAATAGACTTTCAGACCTTGAAGACATGATGGCACCTAGAGAGGAAGAAAGGAAACATCTTTGAAAAATAATAACAAGGAATCAGGAAATAGCAATTCAGCAGTTGCAAGATGATGCAAAGAAAAACAATATAAGACTGATAGGTGTAAATGAAAAAGAAGGAGAAAACACAAATGATATAAAAACACTATTTAAAGAAGTAATAACAAAATTTCCCAAACATGGGAAAGGAAACTAACATACAGATAAGTGAAGCATATAGAACTCCAACTAGCCATAATCAAAATAAATCAACACCCAGACATATAATTATCAGCATTCCAGAAATTCAACATAAGAACAGACTATTAAAAGCTATGAGAGAAAAGAAGCAAATCTCCTATAAAGGAAAGCCCATCAGAATTACAGCAGACTTCTCAACACAAACAATGAAGTCAAGAAGAGCATGGAGTGAAGTATTGCAAGTCCTAAAGGAAAACAACTTCCAACCAAGACTCATGTACCCTGCAAAACTATCCTTCAGAATTGATGGAGGAATAAGATACTTCCATGACAAAGAGCAGGTGAAGAACTTCATGATCACCAAACCAACCCTGCAAAGAATACTGAAAGATACTCTAGAGAGACATGAAAATAGTTACGATGTCAAAAACATCAACAGAAAAAGAACACCAAGCAGGGCAAACAATTAAGTAGGGGAAAAAGGTAAAGAAACCACTGAGAACGATAACATGACTGCAACAAGCCAGTATATATCAGTTATAACTGATTACATTGCATTAAAGTAAATGGCTTCAATTCACCAATCAAAAGGAACAGATTGGCAGAATGGATCAAGAAACAAGATCCAACCATATGCTGTCTACAAGAAACCCATCTAACCCAAAAGGAAATTCATAGACTGAAAGTCAAAGGATGGAAAACAATACTCCAAGCAACAGGAGCCCTCCAAAAAAGCAGAGGTAGCTATTCTGTTCACAGACAATGTGAACTTCAAACAAATAATGGTCAAAAGAGATGAAGAAGGTCACTACATACTGGTTAGGGGAAAACTCCAAGAGGAAGAAATAACAATCTTAAATATATATGCACCAAATATGGGAGCACCCAACTATATAAAACAAATGTTAATAGAAATGAAAAATCAAATAAGCAATAACACAATTACAACAGGAGACTATATCACACCCTTGACTCAAAGAGACAGATCAACTAGACAGAAAATCAGCAAAGAAAAAACAGAACTGAATCAAACCTGTGAACAAATGGACCTGGTAGACGTCTACAGAGTTTTCCACCCAACAACATCAGAGTATACATTTTTCTTAACTTCACATGGCACATTCTCTAAAATAGACCATGTATTAGCCCATAGAACATGCTTAAGTAAATGCAAAGGAATCAAAATTATCCCATGCATACTATCTGATCACAGTGCCATCAAACTGGAAATTAATAACAAAAGAAACTGCAAAAACTCTGTAAACACATGGAAATTAGATAATGCACTCCTGAACAATCAGTGATCCACAGAGGAAATTAAAGAAGAAATTAAAAAATATCTCCAAGCAAATGAAAATACAAATACAACTTACTGGAATCTGTGGGACGCAATGAAAGCAGTCCTCAGAGGGAAATTTATTGCAGTGAATTCCCACATCTGGAAAATGGAATGAACACAAATAAACACTCTGATGTTACACCTGAAACAGCTAGAAAAAGAATAGCAAGCCTAACCCAAGCCAAAAGGAGGGAGGAAATTATAAAGATCAGAGGAGAAATTAATGCAATTGAGACTAAGAAAACAATACAAAGAATCAATGAATCAAAGAGCTTGTTCTTTGAAAGAATAAATAAAATTGATAAGCCCCAAGGCAACCTTATTAGAAAAAGGAAAGAAAAACTCAAACCCATGCAATAAGGAATGAGAAAGGTGAAATCATTACAGACCCTTTGGAAATACAGATCATCAATATCTACTTTAAAATCTTCACTCTCATTGGTTCGATAACACCAAAGAAATGGACAGATTTCTAGAAACATATCAATTGCCAAAACTGGATCAAGAAAAGGAAAAACTACTGTATTTAAGTTAAGAAATTTGAATTTCAGTTAAGAAAATTGAAAATGTAATTAGAACTTTACCAACCAAGAAAAGTCCAGGAACTGATGGATTCACAGCTGAATTCTACAAGAAATTCAAGGAAGACTTAATGCCAACACTCCTCAAACTCTTTAATGAAATTCAAAGGGAAGGAAGTCTCCCTAAATCATTCCTGGAAGCAAGTATTACCCTAATACCAAAACCAGAGAAAGACCCAACTAAGAAAGAGAACTATACGCCAATCTCTCTAATGAACATAGATGCAAAAATCCTCAATAAAATACTGGCAAACAGAATGCAGCAAGTCATCAAGAAGATTATACACCACGACCATGTGGAACTCATCCCAGGAAGGCAAGGATGGTTCAACATACACAAATCAATAACTGTAATACACCATATCAGTAGAGCCAAAGATAAGAATAACATGGTCATTTCAATAGATGCAGATAAAGCTTTTGATAAAGTTCAACACTCTGTCACGATAAGAACCCTACAGAAAATTGGAATAGATGGCCTTTGCCTCAATCTGATAAAAGACATCTATGACAAACCAACAGCCAATATTACATTAAATGGACAAAAACTGAAAGCTTTCACTCTAAAATCTGGAACAAGACAAGGATGTCCATTATCACTGCTCCTATTCAATATAGTGCTGGAAACATTAGTCAGAGCAATTAGACAAGAGACAGAAATAAAAGGAATAAGGATAGGAAAAGAAGAAGTTAAATTATCACTATTGGCAGATGTCATGATGCTCTACATAGAGTACCCACAAAGCTCCACAGAAAGACTTCTGGATGCCATAACCAAATTCAGTATTGTAGCTGGACAGAAAGTCAATACTTAGAAATCAATCACATTCCTGTACACAAGAAAGAAACTCACTGAGAGAGAAATAAGAGAAACCACACCCTTCACAACAGTATCCAAAAAAATGAAATACTTAGGAATGAACCTAACAAAGGAAGCAAAAGATCTATTCAATGAAAATTACAGTACTCTGAAAAGAGAAATTGAAGAGGATCTCAGAAAATGGAAAGATATTCCATGCTCATGGATAAGAAGAACAAACATTGTGAAAATGGCCATTCTCCCAAAATTATTTTACAGATTTAATGCAATTCCCATCAAAATACCATTAGTATACCTCACAGATCTAGAGAAATCATTCTTAAAATTCATCTGGAACCAGAAGAGACCTAGAATAGCAAAGGCACTTCTGGGCAGCAAGGGCAGGACAGGAGGCATCACAATCCCAGACTTGAAATTATACTACAAAGCTACTGCAATAAAATTGGCATAGTAGTGGCATCAAAACAGACCTGAGGATCAATGGAAAAGATTAGAATATACAACCCCAAGTACAAACAAACTCAGCCACCTTGTCTTTGACAAAGGGGCCAAACATGTTCACTGGAAGAAAGATAACCTCTTTAATAAATGGTGCTGGAAAAACTGGCTTTCCATATGCCAAAAACTAAAGTTAGAGCCAAACCTATGAGTATATACTAAAGTCAAAATGGATCGAAGATCTAAATATTAAAACAGAAACACTAAATCTGTACTGTAAAACAAAGTAGGTAGAAATTTTGAAAACATAGGGGTGGGTGGAGAATTCATGAACAAAAGTCAAACTGCACAGGAAACACTTCCCAGAATCAACAATTGGGATCTTGTCTTGTTAAAAAGTTTTTGCATGTCAAAAGAAATCTGCAACAGAGTGAAAAGAAAGCCCACAAATTGAGAAAAAATTTTAGTCAACTGCCCTTCAGACAAAGGTCTTCTATCTAGAATATATAAAGAATTAAAAAATATGAGGCCCTCGAAATTCAAAGACCCAATCCAGAAATGGGCATCTGAGATGAAAACACACTTCTCAGCTGAACAAGTACGAATGGCAAATAAATACATGAAAAAATGTTCAGGATCATTGCTCATTAGAGAAATGCAAATTAAAACAACTCTGAGATTCCATCTCACTCCAGAAAGAATGGCCAGGATCAAGAAAACCACCAACAATAAATACTGGAGAGGCTGTGGGGAAAAAGGAACCCTTCTTCACTGTTGGTGGGAATGTAGACTGGTGCAGCCACTGTGGAAATCAGTCTGGAGGTTCCTCGGAAAGCTAGGATTGGAAGTCTCATTTGACTCAGCTCTCCTGCTTGTGGGCATATTCCCAGAAGTGAAATCATCATACCACAGTGATATATGTGCACCCATGTTTATAGCAGCACAATTTGTAATAGCCAAATCTTGGAAATAACCCAAATGTCCATCAATTGAGGAATGGATAAAAAAGATGTGGTACTTTTACACAATGGTGTACTATTCAGCTACAAAGAATGATCACATTGAGGCTTTTATAGGTAAATGAATGTGACTTGAGACCATACTCATAAGTGAA
Source organism: Cuniculus paca (assembly GCA_004365215.1). NCBI lineage: Eukaryota > Metazoa > Chordata > Mammalia > Rodentia > Cuniculidae > Cuniculus > Cuniculus paca. The sequence goes on from RJWT010004032.1 coordinate 13,556, forward strand.
ATAAACCAAACTCACATGTGTAAACACCACATCATCTCCCTGGTGTAAGAAACTGAAAGACTCGTTAAGACACAAAATTCCAGATAAATACGGGGAAAATTTCTGAAGTCCAATGGTGCTTTTGTTGTTTGATTTGATTGGTTTAAGTCCCTTTCCTACTATTTGATTGCAATATGTGTGAAGATAGGAACAGCTCTTTTGAAGAAAACAGGGGACATTAAGGTAGCCATTGTTGGTTTCTTGTTGTCTGATTTGAAGGCCTGTAATGCTTTCACTCTTTGGTTTTATCTAGTTTTATATGATTTTGTTTTGTTTGAGTTTATTGTCTGTAAATACATGAACAACCATTTTGAAGAAGGTAAGAGACACTAGGGTAACCATTGTTAATTTACTGTTGTTATGTTTTGAAGACCTATATTGCTTGCAATGTTCTGTTCTGAAATGCTATGTTGTGTTTGACTCTGTTCTGTTTTGTTTTACTTTGTTTTGTTTTGTTCTATTCTCTTTAAAATAAAAAAAAGAATTAGAAGACAGGGGTGCTTTCAAAGATCAATTACTCAAAGATGCCTTAAGAATAAGAAAGCATAAAAATGGATCCAATAACCATTAGATGATGCAAAGAAGATTAATCTAAGAAGGAATACAGTGTGCAGGCTGTGTAGTTAAGCATAAAGGAGAAGAAAGGAAATTAGCAATATGAAAAGAACACAGTGATATGAGGAACTCAATACCTTGGAATAATAATTCTCAGTATGAATGATGTATTCCTTAATCAAAAGGCACAGGTTGGCATAATGGGTCAACTTACAAAACCCAACAATATACTGTATACAAGAAACACATTTAATTTAAAAAGAAATTCAAAGATTAAAAATCAAAGGATGGAAAACAATATTCTATGTAACACAAACCCAGAAAATAAAAGCAGGAGTAGCTATTCTAATTTCAGACAAAGTGGATTTCAAGCTAAAATTGTTAAAAGAGGCAAAGAAGGTCACTAAATATTGGTTGATGAATAATTCAGTGGGAAGAGATAACAATTTTAAACATATATGGATCAACCACTGGTGTACCAACATCATAGAACAATATTACTGGGCCTAAAAGTTCAGATAAACACCAGTACAATTATAATGATGATCTGAATGCCCTACTCTCACAAAAGAATGAAAAACTGGATATAACCCAAATACATATTAAAGGCAAATGAATGGTTGTGGCATATTTATACACTGGAAGACTGGGGTATTTTTTATTTTGAAAAGAATACAACCGAACGAAATAAAACAGAAGAGAGTCAATCACAACAAAACATTGAACATGGTACATGACTTCTAAACAGGGTAAAAAGCAACCAATAATGGCTACCATAATGCCTCTTCTTATTTTCACTATAACTGCCCATACCATCAGGGATAAATAAAATCAAACAAAATAGAACAGAATAAAACCAGTAAAAAAAAAACCCAAAACAAACAAAGCAAAACAAGGAAAGCAATATAGAGCTTCAAGATACTAGTAAAACAGCAGTGGCTACCATAATGCTTCTTGTTATCTTCAGAATAGTTGCCTACATCTGCAGACATAATACAATCAAACAACACAAAATAGAGTAAAGTCAATCAAAACAAAACAATGAAAGCAATACAGGGTGTCTAAACAAGATAATTGGACATCCTTGATGGCTGTAATTATATGTTTTGTTATCTTTGAAATAGCTGTCCCTGCCATCAAGTATAATAAAATCAAACAAAACAGAATAAAATGAAACTAATCAGATTAACAAATCAATATGAGTTTCAAATCATGATAATAGATTAGCAGTGGTCACTTCCTTCTCTTTTGAGATAATTCCTCCCTTTTGACTTTCCCAATATGTATTGTGCATTTTCGAGCCCACTAACTCCTTTAGTTTGTTGTACTAGGGAGACAACACAAAATTCACCCATGTGACTCTGAACCATTTCTTCCATGAGCATGATCTCAAGTTGCCTCCATCCACCTACAAGAGCCTTGAGGTTATCTTCCTTTATAGCTGAGTAGGTTTCTAAAACATAAAATGCTATGTCTTTCTTATCCATTCTCCAGTTGATGGGTAAGTTACCCCTACTTTTTTTCTGGCTCAATGTCACATTGGGCATGTTTTCTCTCCTTTAACTTTCAGTCTATGAATTTTCTTTCTAGTTAAATGTATTTCTTGTATAGAGCATATTGATGGATGCTGTCTCCTGATCCACTCTGCCTGTGTTTCTTTCTATTGGTGCCTTGAGGTCATCTACATTAATAGTTATGGCCCTCTTGCACTGCATTGTCTCTGCCATACTATTTTCTTGCTATTGGCTCCCTATTTTTCCCTACATTCAGTTGACTGCCCCCACTTGATGGTCCCCCTCTGATGTTGTTCCTCAGACTGTGGTCCTTTTTCTCTCTCTCTAGGATGTTCTTTAGTATTCTTTGTAGAGTGGATTTGCTGGTCATGAATTCCCTGAATTGTTTTTGTCATGGAAGTATCTTGTTTCTCCATTAATTTTGAAAGAAAGTTTTGCAGGGTACATCAGTCTGGGTTGGAAGTTGTTTTCTTTCAGGACTTGCAATACTTCACTCCAGCCTCTTCTTGACTTGATGGTTTGTGTTTAGAAGTCCGTTGTGATTCTGATGGGTTTTCCTTTATAGGTGATCTGTTTCTTTTTTCTAACAGCTTTTAATATTCTGTTCTTGAGTTGAATTTCTGGGATCTTGATTATTATATGTCTGGGCATAGATTTGTTTTGGTTATGGTTAGCTGGAGTTCTATATGTCTCATTTATTTGAATGTCACTTCCTTTTCCCATGCTTAGGAAGTTCTCTGAGATTATTTCTGTAAATTGACTCCTGATGCCGTTTGTCTTGACCTCTGCTTTTTCACTCACATTTTCAATTCATTTTTTTTATATATATTTTCAATTCTTAACTTATGTTTCTTTGACTTGTCTTGGAGCTGTTGAATTGGTACTTCTTGGTTCCTTGTTATTTTTAAGAGATCTTTTCTTTCATGATCACAACCTGCAGACCTGTCTTCAAGGTTTGAAAGTCTGGCTTCAGTTTCTTTCAAGCAGTTTTTCCGGCTTTCAGTGGCATTTTTAATTTACTGGATATCTCTTTTAATTTGTTTCATGCATTCTAAATCTCTCTTATATTGTTCATTCATGTTTTCCCTCATTTTACTATGTTCCTCTGTGTTTTTATCTGTGTCTTCTTTAGAGATGCTTAGTAATTCTTTTATTATGTTTTTCATTTCTTGTTTTACCTGGGATAGTATTTCTTTTCTAATTTCTTTTATAGCTTCATGAAGTTGTTTCTTTACTTCAGTTGATGTCACTTCAGACATTTCAGGTGTGTGACTCTCAATCTCCTCTCTGTTTCCCTCTCCTGGACTTGTGCTGCTTGGGTTGGATGCCAGAGATTGCCCTCTTTTTCTTCATCTTGGCATATTCCTGATTTCTTCCACACACATGGGTAGTGTGGTCCCAGCCACCTCTGGCACTGGCCACAACTTCTCTGACATGAGACTGTTAGGCTTTTCTTGCCTGTGCTGGCTATGGGCATCTGACAGTGGGCACCTGTGCCTCTGCACTGAGCTGGGTTCCAGCTCACAAGGACCCTTGGGGTTTTCATGGGAGCAGAGCCAGCCAGGGCCTGTGGACCTAAGCTCGCTAGGAACCTAAGTGTGATGTTCTCTGGAATGTGCACAGAAGCAGAACTCAGTCCAAGCAACTTCTGCAGGTTTGCACCCAACCTGGAGCTGCTGGAAGAAGAGGACAGCAGTCCTGGCCCCAGGCTTATCCTGTCTGATTCCAAAATGGCTCCTGGCCAATAGCACTCTCTCATGGGAGGACTGAGTCCCCTGCATTCACTGCCAGCCAATGCAGACCTCCACATCTGCCGCTCTTCTCCACTGGTGCACCTCTCCACAGAGACCTTTGGGGTTGCCAGCTGCAACTGTGATCATGTGTCCCCAGGCTCCAACAGCTCCTCTTGCAGGGTGAGTCTGGCTCCAGGCTAAGGCTCCGCCAGCTACCACTTTCTTCTTCACTTAAGTTTTTCTTTTTTACTCTCTTTGTGGGCTTTAATTCACATTTTAGATTCTTCCTGGGTCCAGAGGACCCATTTCCTTCCTTCTTGTACTCCCCGTGATACTATATTTCAGCATCTGAACTGTTTTTCTCAGAGAGTCTGTTCACTGTGCTGCCCACTATCCTGCCATCTTCCTGGAAGTCCAAGAGTATTAAAAAAAATCACACTGCCAACACACATAATTATATGGCTGAATCTACAAAGCATCAGAAAAAGCTGAATGTCTTAGTTATTTTCTTGTTGCTGGGACATAATACCCAATACCCAAATGTTAAAAGAGCAAAGGTTTATTTTATCTCACTGTTTGTAGAGCCACTGTGGGCTGGTTCCTAGGCAGGGCAACATGGCATAACAGAGGAGAAACAGCTCATGGCATGGCAGGCAGGTTGTGGTGAACACTCCTTCTTTCTCTTTTTATTCCATCCAGGCTACAAGCTTATTGGTTGGTACCACCTACACATAGGCTAGGTCTTCCCTCTTCAGTAAATTTGTCATTCACACCCAGAACTGTGCTAAATGAGTCAGCAGGCTAATCCAGTATTACACGCTCAGATGCACCCACCTCCAGAAGCCCCACCTGTGAGTACTTGAGGCTTTGGATGGACATCTAGGTATAGCCATAACACTGAAGAAGCAAGATACAGAAGAGTACTATGAAAAAATTTCATTTATATGAACTTCAAAAAGAAAATATATAGATAGAAATCAGATTACTGGCGTGAGTTGAGAGAGTGATTACTGTATTCAAGGTGAATTGAGAAGTAATGTATTTATGTGACATTTGGATTGAGGTACAGGTTACATTGAAAATTCCTTGAACTGGGGGCCAAGGATTTAGCTCAGTGGCATAAGCATCTGGCTGGCAAGCGTGAGGTCATGAGTTTGATGCCTGGTATCAAAACACATACACACACACACACACACACACACCAAAATTCCTTGAACTGTACAATTAAAATGGGTGGGTTTTCTTGTATATAAAAGGTAATTCATGATAATGAAAACATAAATCAGCTCCTTATTTCCTTTTTAAATTTATTTTATTTTATTTTTTTATTTTTCTGTCTATGGATTTCCTTTCACTTTAAATATGATTCTTATATTAATGGATCCTGTTTCTTGATCCACACTCCCTGTATTTCTTTTATTGCTGAATTGAGGCCATCTATATTACTGGTTACAACCAGCATATATTGGTTTGTCTCTGCCATGCTATCTCCCTGTTGTGGGCCCTCTGCTTTTCCTCTTCATTCAATTGCCTATCTTGTTTGGCGATCCTCCTCTGCTGCTATTCCTGGAACCATGGTCATATTTATCTCTCTCTAGAGTATCCTTCAGCACTCTTTGTAGGGTTGGTTTGGTGGTCATGAATTCCTTCAGTTGTTGTTTATCATGGAAATATCTTATTTTTCCATCAATTATGAAAGATAGTTTTGCAGGGTATATCAATCTGGGTTGGAAGTTGTTTTCTTTTTTTTTTATTTTAAAGAGAATAGAACAAAACAAAACAACACAAAACAAAACAAAGCAAAAGAAAACAGAATAGAGTCAAACATTCAAAACAGAACACTGCAAGCTATACAGATTTTCAAAACACAACAACAGCAGATTAACAATGGTTACCCTAGTGTCTCTTGCTTTCTTCAAAATGGTTGTTCATACATTTACAGACAATAAACTCAAACAAAACAAAGTAATATAAAACCAGACAAAACAAAACAGCATTACAGGCCTTCAAGTCAGACAACAAGAAACCAGCAATGGCTACCGTAGTGTCTCATTTTTCAAAAGATCTGTTCCTATCTTCTCATGATCTTGGCCATTCTTTCTGGAGTGAGATGAAATCTCAGAGTTGTTTTAATTTGCATGTCTCTAATGACCAATGATGCTGAATATTTTTTCATGTATTTATTTGCCATTCATATTTGTTCAGCTGAGAAGTGTGTTTTCATCTCAGATGCCCATTTCTGGATTGGGTCCTTGAATTTCGAGGGCCTGATATTTTTTAATTCTATGTGTTCTAGATAGAAGGCCTTTGTCTGAAGGGCAGTTGACTAAAATTTTTTCCCAATTTGTGGGTTTTCTTTTCACTCTGTTGGAGATTTCTTTTGACATGCAAAAACTTTTTAACAAGAGAAGATCCCAATTGTTGATTCTGGGAAGTGTTTCCCATGCAGTTTGACTTTTGTTCATGAATTCTCCACCTACTCCTATGTTTTCAAGATTTCTACCTACTTTGTTTTACAGTACAGATTTAGTGTTTCTGTTTTAATATTTAGATCTTCGATCCATTTTGACTTTCATTTAGTGTATGGTGATAGGCTTGGGTCTAATTTTAGTTTTCAGCATATGGAAAGCCAGTTCTTCCAGCACCATTTATTAAAGAGGCTATCTTTCTTCCAGTGAACATGTTTGGCCCCTTTGTCAAAGACAAGGTGGCTGAGTGTGTTTGTACTTGGGGTTGTATATTCTAATCTATTCCATTGATCCTCAGATCTTTTTTGATGCCAGTACCATGCTGATTTTATTACAGTAGATTTGTAGTATAATTTCAAGTCTGGGATTGTGATGCCTCCTGTCCTGCCCTTGCTGCCCAGAAGTGCCTTTGCTATTCTAGGTCTTTTGTGGTTCCAGATGAATTTTAAGAATGATTTCTCTAGATCTGTGAGGTATGCTAGTGGTATTTTGATGGGAATTGCATTAAATCTGCATAAGAATTTTGGGAGAATGGCCATTTTCACAATGTTTGTTCTTCCTATCCAGAGCATGGAATGTCTTTCCATTTTCTGAGATCCTCTTTGATTTCTTTTTTCAGAGTACTGTAATTTTCATTGAATAGATCTTTTGCTTCCTTTGTTAGGTTCATTCCTAAGTTTTTCATTTTTTTGGATTCTGTTGTAAAGGGTGAGGTTTCTCCTATTTCTCTCTCAGTGTGTTTGTTGTTTGTGTACAGGAATGCGACTGATTTCTGAGTATTGACTGTGTATCCAGCTACATTACTGAATTTGGTTATGATATCCAGGAGTCTTTCTGTGGAGTTTTGTGGGTCTTCTATGTAGAGCATCATGTCATCTGCCAATAGTGATAACTTAACTTCTTCCTTTCCTATTCTTATTCCTTTTATTTCTGTCTCTTGTCTAATTGCTCTGGCTAATGTTTCCAACACTATATTGAATAGGAGCAGTGAAAGTGGACATCCTTGTCTTGTCGTAGATTTTAGAGTGAAAGCTTTCAGTTTTTGACCATTTAATGTGATACTGGCTGTTGGTTTGTCATAGATGGCTTTTATCAGATTGAGGTAAAGGCCATCTATTCCAATTTTCTGTAGGGTTCTTATCATGAAAGAGTGTTGGACTTTATTAAAAGCTTTTTCTGCATCTATTGAAATGACCATGTGGTTCTTATCTTTGGTTCTCTTGATATGGTGCATTACATTTATTGACTTGCATATGTTGAACCATCCTTGCATTCCTGGGATGAATCCCACTTGGTCTTGGTGTATAATCTTCTTGATGACTTGCTGGATTCTGTTTGCCAGTATTTTATTGAGGATTTTTGCATCTATGTTCATTTATGTTTGGGATTTTAATCTTCTGTCTGTGAGAATGTTGCCATCTGTCACTTCTCCTTTAAATTTATTTCTTGTCTTTGACCTGGAAAATTTCTTGTATGTATATAATCAAATAGGCCAGTCTTTTTATGCATCTGCTAAGTTTTGCATTATAGTCTTTTTATATTATAGTATTTTTATATATTTAAAGTTACAGTTGTCTTTTAAAGCCATTTAAGATATACTTTTCCTTATAAGGCATTTATTTAATATTTTTCTGGTCAGTTTTCCTAATACAACTTTTTCAGTGATGTATCCTCCCTCCCATTTACTTTTTTTCATTGAAAATAAATCCGTATATACTTAACACTATATTATGCATTCTTTTTACTTTATCAATGTTTTCTAAAAATCAACTCCTTGTAAATGTGTAGTGTTTTAATAACTAAGGATTTTTTTCAAATAAGTATTGATATTTGATTGGCAGATTCAACTTACAGTTCTTATTTTTAAAGTAGCTCTTGGAAATATTGCCTATATTTTCTTTCAGGTAGATTTAAAGATAAGCTTGTCAGTTTACACAAAAATAATTGCACTGGGAATTTGATGAGATCATAGTGAATATACTTGCAGAAAAGTGAAGTAGTCAAAATATGACTTCAAACTTTGTAAAATTGTACCATTTTAATTGGACTTATTGTAAAAAATTAATTTTCAAAACATTGTTAAAAATGAGACATTTATAGATAATCACAATGAAGTATATATTTCCAAAAATCTAGAAAAATGATTTTGAATGTTTTCACTACAGCAAATGGTAACTGTTTGAGGTAGTTAAATTTACTCTGATTTAAAAGTTACATAAGATACACATGTGTTCTAGCATTACATTGTATCTCATAACAATGTAAAATTTTTATATATCAGTTCTTAAAATATTTTAAAAGAAAAAACAAGGTACTTTTTCCACAGCCATTGTATATGTTTATTTCTTGTAGTGGTCTTTTATATTATCATGAAAAATTTTAAGTTTCTCACTTAATTCTTGCCACCGCTTTTAACTGCTACTAGAAATAGGATCCATATTTCATTGTCTTTCAAATTAGGGTCTTCTAGAAGAAGGTAATTTAATTTAAATATTACTCTTTCCCTACCACTGTTATTGCTGTTGTTTGATGCCACTGAGATTTAAGTTTATTTATAGCAAAAATTGGTGTTATCTTTTTTATTTTATTTTAAAAAAATGAAACAGAAAAAAATAGAAATAATACAGAATTTCAATAAAAACAAAAACAAAAACAAAATAACAGTAAGAAATCAACACTAGTTAATACATTCCATATGTTATCTTAGAAGTAGTTGTTCAGTTTACAAAATCTAGACATAAAAAATGATCAAATAATTAAACAATGACAGCACAAACTGTTTGTTTTGATGAATTAATAGAGATTAGTACTATAGTTATCTATCTTGCACATGTATACAGTTGTATGTGTAAACCTACATACATATAATCTTTTCCTTTCTTCTATTTCTCCTTTAAGTTGGTGTTATCTTAATAACATGGAAAATAATAAAATATTTCTGGAAATGTGATATTAAGTGAAAAGGTAAAATATAGAATTGTATATAAGTATATACAGAAGTTGTTGCTCAAATAACTGGGTGAGGAAGTGACATCATACATCAAGATATGGGATAAAGGGCAAGAGAAGATTTGAATAGAATCTATATTTTAATATTAAAAGCATTAAGAACCTCAACTGGAACCTCAGAACCTCAATTGGAAATTTCCACAGAACCTCAATTGGAAATTTCCACTGGGCAGTAAGGAGAACAGATTTAAAATCTGGAGAATGTTCTGGGCTAATTATGGAGATGTGGGGTGGTCATAGAATACATAAGAGGATGAAAGAGATGAGTTTGGATGTCATCGCTTGGAGGGGACAACTAAGAAATGAGTGGACCAAAGCTGAAAACCTAGTCCCTGGCATGGTGATGCTGTGTTTAAAACAGAAACACTGGTCCTCTTCTTTATGAAGCTGGAGAAAATGAGAAGAAATTGTGGGATCACATGGTCTGCCATCTTACACAGGCTCAACAGTTGACACTGTGTGATGTGGGAAATTGTTGAACTCCATTTTCAGCCTGTAAAGCCATGAAAATATTTCTATTTTCATGGAACTGTCATGAGGGTAGAAAAAATATAGAAATAATGTTCCTTTGTGAAGTCAAAAATAACAAACAGAGGAACTATATTCTTAAAAGCTTAAATTTTCAATAGTATCTGTCTTCTTTGCTCAGAAAAAATAATTAAAACTCCTGGATATTAAATAATTCTTAAGTAAGCACAAAATACAATGTTATAGCAAAAGGATTAGAAAAATCCATTTAGCATTGACCAAGTCAGAAAACATAGATATGAAAATAAATCAGGGAAATGTATTTATGATAATAATATGAAATTTCTGCAAGAGGGCATATATAGGAGATTTAGAAGAGGGCTGAGTGGTTGAGAAGTCTGAATTTATTAATTATAGACTAGATTATAGAACACTATTTCAAAATTATATCATAAACAGAACAGTCTGCTTGGTAAAATAATAAGATCCTGGGATAATTTCATTCAAAAATGTATAAAATAGAGATTATATAAAGCAGCACCTCCAACATTATAATTTGCTAGGCTAACCTGACCAAGACAAAGAGGAAGACATAGCCAGGTCACCAAGATCCACTTCCTCAGTCAAACTATTTAGTTGAATTTCTACTCTTACATATTGAAAAATTAGGAACTCCCACAGTGATGGAGGAAATCTGAAATATCCTGATATCAATATATTTACTGGATAAGATTATTTAAAAGCCTCAAGTGTTATCATCAAGGACAGAAGGAAATTTTCTTCTTCTGAAAAACTCTTCCAAGGGCATCCTTCACATCTCTGTTCCTTAGGCTATAGATGAAGGGGTTCAGCATGGGAGTCACCACCGTGTACATGAGAGCCATGACTGTCTCCTTCACAGTAGAATTATTAGCTGATGGACATAAGTAGAGGCCAATTATCATACCATAGAACAGTGACACCACAGAGAGGTGAGAGCCACAGGTGGCGAAAGCCTTGTAGATACCCTGAGCAGAAGGGACCTTGAGGATGGAGGAAAAAATCTGGACATAGGATGCAATGATGAGTAAGAATGGGATGACTATAACTAGCCCTCCCATGATAAATATTACTAGCTCATTAATACCAGTATCAGAGCAGGCTAGCTTCAACAGGGCAGACATATCACAGAAGAAATGGGGAATCACATTGTTTTCACAGAAGGACAATCTTGCCATGAGCAGGGTGTGCAACAAGGCATGGAATGTGGTCAGAACCCAGGACAGTGCCACCATGCACATGCACAGCTTGGGACTCATGATGCTGGTGTAGTGCAGGGGAGAACAGATAGCCACATAGCGGTCATAGGCCATGGCCACTAGCAGGAAGTTCTCCATATCTCCAAAAAATAGGAAGAAATATATTTGGGTCAGGCAGCTTGTATATGGAATGGATGGAACTGGGCTCTTCATGATTTGCAGCAGTTTGGGAACTGTCACAGATGAAAAGCAGAGATCAGAGAAAGACAAATGGCTGAGGAAAGAATACATAGGTATGTGGAGATGGGAGTCCAATTGAATGAGAATGATGATGATGAGGTTCCCCAGGATGGTGGTAAGATACATGGCAAGGAACAAGGCATAGAATGCATGTTGGTGCTCTGACTGGAAGGGCAAACCCAAAAGCAGGAACTCTGAGAGGATGGTTTGGTTTCTTCCCATTACTATCCATCTCCAGTATCTTTAAAAGAACATAATAGGGTTCTTAGGTCCAAATAAAAATGAACATTTTTCTACCATACATGACCTGTTAAGTACCCAACAAAATTCTTCATTTTATCCTCACTAGAATAATTAAATCCCTATACCACAAATGGTATAATTTGAATCTTCCAAGTCAGATATGATTTATTTTCTTCACTTCCCTTCAACATATTTCAATATTACATTTCTTTCTAAACACTCTTACTGCTTGCTTCTGAGAAATAAGATGTATTGGTCTTTCTCTTACCTGCTAGGCTGGTCACCCTCAATGATTATAATTGCCTATTGCTCTGTCAGTTTCACAGATGAAAAGCATGTTGATGTTCTAGTATTTGTCTAAACACTATCCTGTTAAAATTCTATGTTTCTCAAGTAAACCTCTCTTACTTGGATGGCTTTCAGGCTTACTTAAAACTCAAGTGTAGGCATCTTTCTAACTTACAGAACTCTGCAGTGTAAGGCTCAACGATTACCTTCCTTTGAATGTACAATGGACATTGTAAGCACCATGGGTCTCAAGTGAAACTCATGACCTCAGCCTCTTCCTGTTCTAACCCCTCCTTTTCCACTCATATTTAGTAAAAGGAATCCAGGTTTAAATCAAAAGTATGGAAGTTTTATTTCCTTCATTTATTTCTTTCATTGTGCACTAGCAAGTCCAATCTAGCAAGTCCTTAACATTCTTCACTTTAGTTTTTTCCTAATTCATTCACTCTTTTTCCAAACACTGCTACCCTAGAAAAGGTTGACTATCTATCTCACTTGAACTATTGAAACAAACTCCCAGTTTATCTCTCTGCTTGTGCGTTTCAACACCTTCCACACCCAACAATTTTCTTTCATATTGTAAACAATTTAAGGTGAAAATCTGGTCATTCCTCTCTCCTGGTTAAATATTTTGGCAGATTCCCACTACTCTTAAGACAAAAGCAAAATTCCTTTTAAGGGTATAAATGATATTTCATTATCTGATCCTTTCCAGCATAACAGCCTCATCTGGTCACACAGTGAATCTTACATCCCCTTCTCCAGTAATGCTGGACATAATGCCTTTCATGCTTGTGGTTTCTCCTGCTTAACACTGTATTCCCTCTTTTTTGCTCCACTTAGCCTTGCCTCACTTATCCTTCAAGCATCTGATGTGATTAGCTACACCTTCCATGGCTCCCCACACCAGGTGAGACTTGCCATTATGGGCATCCTATACTTATTCCATTGCACTCAGTGCCATTTATCATTGTTTGTAGCTGACTTTCCATCAGATTGGAAACTATGTAGGAAAAGCCATGTGTGCCTTCAAAACTGCATCAAGGTTAGCACCTGCTTTGATGGCTACATTTAGCCAAGATTTTATTAATTTTTGTTGCCTGTCCTTCAAGGCTGAGACATGTGATCCTCTACCTTTAAAGACAGCAAAACTCTATAAAATCTGAATAACTACTAATGTCAATTATTCCCAGAAGAAGAACTCACTAGATTTAACTATTTAAGTCTCAAATTTGACAGTCTTAACAGATTTCATGGATAGAATTTTGCAAACATGGAAAATATTATGCTACTTCAGATATACTACTCGTTTTGCTAATTTAGATGACTTGGTCTAAATATCTTTATTCCACATGACATAATTTGAAATGGGTATGGGTAAAACAGAAATTAAGGCAATTTTGCAAGTGATAGGTGAAACTAAAAGAAATATTTCTACCCTTAAGCCTTGAGTTCTTCCTGCAATATCCATATCCTATGTGATGGTTAATTTTATTTGTCAACATGACTAGGCCCTGGTACATAGCTTTAATCAAAAACCAGTCTAAATGTTTTGTAATGTGGTTATCATTTAAAATAGTGGATTTTGAGTAAAAGAGATGCTATTCATTATGTGATGGGCCTTATGCAGTCACTTGAAGGCCTTAAGAAAACAGACTGCAGGCTCCTGAAGAAGAAAAGATTACAGCTTCACCACGTCATGGGGGATTCAGCCTACTGACATTGCTTGCACATTTCAGACTAGCCAGTTCCCATAGTCAAAAGAGGTAATTTCTTAAAATGAATCTTTCTCAGTCTCTGTCTCTTTATCCCATCCTTTCTATACACACACACACACACGTGTGTGTGTGTGTGTGTGTGTGTGTGTAGGTATGGTTCTGATTTCTAGTAAACCTTGATATTAATATACTCTAGTATGTCTCAGATCTGACAAAGCAGAAGAGGAACATTAAGAGATGTAGGATTCTTTACCAAAAATACATAGTTGATGCCAACTCATGGATCTTCACCCTGATAATGTTTAATTCAGCTGCCCTACTTGTGTTCACACTTGAACACAGTCTGCTAGCATCAAAGTGGGAAAAATATCTTTCAAAAATAATATCTGGTTTCTCAGAATTTTACTTCTCTTGAAATCAAGGAAACCCCATCTCTGGCATTCAGAGTACGATTAAGAATCACAACCAGAGACATCACTGGCAGATGTTGCCACTGATGATGCAAAGAACTTCCTACCCCTCTGCCTCACGAAATCAAAAGTTGTCAACCTGGAATACATGTAAGAATCACATAGGGCAGTGCTTCTGAAATTCAGTGTTCATTTGAAGGCCTGAAAGACAGATAGGTTTAGAATAGCAAAGTTTTTACACCTAAAAACTTTCCCACGGAACATCATACAACCTGGGAAAACTAGGCCTTCAGACTGGAAGAAAATTAATGGTGAGGTTTTCATCATCCTTCTCAACTTACCTGGGATGCCTGAGAGTTACTCTAAGGCTCTCACTTGAGATCCCCATCCCTTTATTCAGTACAGGCATGTGAAGTCACAGCCACTATAATCATAATCAGTGTCTGCACTACATATCTTTCATCTGCCCATCTCTGGGCTTAAGGGAATCTGCATCCCAGAGGAGTTCAGATCTTGGAATAACTAATTAAAGACAAAGAAATTACCCAGGACCACACTAGGGCAAGTTCTGTCGTAATCCTGCAGCAGTGACCTTTATAGCCACTCAGTACACCTGACTATATTTTGGGGAAAATGGGGATGGGAAGCTCATGAATGGATGCTTAATCATTTCTTTAGGGAATGGACAGAATCCTTTGTGGCTGGAGCCTACTCTTTGGAGAAGAGATGGCTGGAAAAACCTTTAAAGTAATTAGGTAATGGACTAAATGGTCTACAATACCTTAGAAGTATTAAACTTTACACAAGACATCATCAGTAGGTCACACATTCATTTAGAGGTTAAAACATTCCACCCTACACCTAGAAAACAGAAACTGACTAGTGGGTGATCAAACTCCTCTTTTGTCTGTTGGGACAAGTGTAACTACCAGAAGAACTCAGGATAGCCTTACCATGATTCAGAAGTCCTGATAGTTTTGTTTCATTTGCCTTTAGAGCTGCCCATGGAGGTAGGGTGCCCTCTCCAGCTGGTGTTCCAGAGGTTGCTGAGGTGAACTCTGAACTGAGAGGGGCACACCTCCTGCTGGAATGCTGCCAGGATGCTGAGCAGTGGAGACCTGCCTCCACAATCCACAGCAAGGGCTGTGTAGGGCTACAGCTGTCTTCTCTCATTTCCCAGCACAATGGACCAGAAACTGTTGTGGTAAAGTTGAATCAATAGTAGCCAGGAGCTCAGGAGATGAAAGGAAATTTTATTTTAATATGGTGGACCTCAAAGGAGTAGTCTCAAGCAACCAACCTCACCTCTGTGTGCACTCCAGCTGCCATCAGGAAGGCTTCCCGCAGGTAAACAGCTTAGGTCTGGGAAGTAGTGGCTAGCCATACCCCCATGCCCACTCTAGCCACCACTGGGGAGGCTTCCCACTGCTGGTAGCCAGAGCAGGATGGGAAAAACAGCAGCCAGCCCCACACCAGCACACCCAATGGCCACCATCAGATATCTGTAGCCAGTACTGGCCAGGAGAACCAAACAGTCATGCTCCAGGGAAATTGTAGTCAATGCAGGAAGTGCCTGGGACCCCACTACTCACTTGTCTGGAAAAAGCCAGGAAAATGTCAAGATGAAGAAGCAAAAGGCAGTCTTGGCATCCAACTCAAGCAGGAAATAAGAGATTGGGAGTCACACACCTGAAGTTTCTGAAGTGACTGCAACTGAAGTAAAGAAACAACTTCATGAGGCTATAAAAGAAATCAGAACAGAAATACTATCTCAGGTAAAAGAAGAAATGAAAAACATAATAAAAGAATTGCTAGGCACCTCCAGAGAAGACATTGATTAAAAAAATAGAGGCACATAGGAAAATGAGTGAAATCTTGAATAAACAACATAAAAAAGATTTAGAATACATGAAACACATTCAAAGAAATATCCAGGAAACCAAAAACTCCACTGAAAGCTAGCAGAACCACTTGAAAGAAACTAAAGACAGACTTTCAGACCTTAAAGACAGGTTTGCAGCTCGCAATCATGAAAGGAAAGATCTCTTAAAAATAACAAGGAGCCGGGAAATAACAATTCAACTGCTGCAAGATGACACAAAGAAAAATAACTTAAGAATAATAGGTGTCTGTGAAAAAGAAGGGGTCAACACAATGGCATAAAAAGTCTATTTACAGAAGTAATAGCAGAAAACTTCCCAAGCATGGGAAAAGGACATGACATACAGATAAGTGAGGCATATAAAACTCCAACTACCATAATCAAAATAAATCTACACCCAGACATATAATAAAGAAGATCCCAGAAATTCAGCACAAGAACAGACTATTAAAAGCTGTTAGAGAAAAGAAACAGATCACCTATAAAGAAAATCCATCAGAATCACGACAAACGTCTCAACACAAGCCATCAAGTCAAGAAGAGGCTGGAGTGAAATATTACAAGTCCTGAAAGAAAAGAACTTCCAATCCAGATTGAAGTACCCTGAAAAACTGTCTTTCAAAATTAATGGAGAAACAAGATACTTCCATGACAAAGAACAATTGAAGGAATTCATGACCACCAAACCAACCTTACAAAGAATACTGAAGGACATTCTAGAGAGAGACAAAAATGACCGTGGTCCCAGGAACAACAGCAGAGCGGGATTACTGAGTGGGGCAGACAGTTGAATGGAGCTGAAAAGTAGGCATCCAATGGCAGGAAAATAGCATGGCAGAGATGAACCAGTGCATGTTGGCTATAACCATTAATGAAGATGGTCTCAATTCACCAATAAAAAGAAACACAATCAGAGTGGTACAGGAGACAGGACCCATCAATATACTTTATACAAGAAACACATTTAACTAGAAACGAAATTCATAGACTGACAGTCAAAGGAGAACAAACAATGCCCCATGTGACAGGGAGTCAGAAAAAAGTAGGGGTAGCTTGCTCATCAACTACAGAGTGGATAAGAAAGCCATGACATTTTTATACAATGGAAAGCTACTCTGCTTTAAAGAAAGATAACCTCAAGGCTCTTGTAGGTAAATGAATACAACATGAGATCATGCTCATGGGTGAAATGGTTCAGTGTTACATTGGTAAACATCATGTTGTCTCCCTAGTATAAAAAACTAAAGAAGTTAGTGGGATGAAAAATGCACAATATGTATGGTGAAAGTGAAAGAGGAGGAAATGTCTAAAAAGGGAAGGCAGTGGCCATTGTTAATCTATTATCATGTTTTGAAACCCTGTATTGTTTTCATTGTTCTGTTTAGTTTGGTTTTATTCTTTTTTGTTATGTTCAATTTTACTATATTTGATGGCATGGACAGCTATTTCAAAAATAACAATATATATTATGGTAACCATTATTGATTTCCTATTATCTTATTATGAAGCCCTGTATTGCTTTCATTGTTTTGTTTTAATTTTATTGTATTTTCTTTTTTTGATTGTATT
This sequence comes from Cuniculus paca, assembly GCA_004365215.1. Taxonomy (NCBI): domain Eukaryota; kingdom Metazoa; phylum Chordata; class Mammalia; order Rodentia; family Cuniculidae; genus Cuniculus; species Cuniculus paca. The sequence goes on from RJWT010004032.1 coordinate 30,930, forward strand.
ATGTCTGATGGTATAGGCAGCTACTTTGAAGATAACAAGAGGCATTATGGTAGCCACTGTTGTTTTCCTATTATCTTGAAGTCCTGTATTTCTTTCATTGTTTTGTTTGATTGATTTTATTCTGTTCTGTTTTGATTTTTATTATGCCTGATGGTATGGGAAGTAATTTTAACATAGAGATAACAAGAGGCATTATGGTAGCCATTATTTATTTCCTTTTATCTTTTTTTGAAGTCTTGTACCACATTCATGGTTTTGTTTTGACTCTATTCTGTTTTATTTTGTTTGGTTTTATTCCTTCAAAAGAAAAAAAGAATAGTCTCCAAAGTCTGAAGCACTGATTACAGAAAGTTTGTCTTTTTTATAGGGTGGCAAGCAGGAGTTACCAAAAGCTAAGATAAGCATAGCTGAGGGCCACAGTATAATGGTATCTTATGGTGAGCACAGCTGTAGGCAAAGTTGTTTTTAGCACATTTATAGAAGTTTCGATTTGATGACAAAATATGATTTAGTGGCAGAGAACAGAATGGCTGCAGTTGTATTGAACAAAATGGCTGCAGTTAGGTCAGGATTTCTGCCTTAAGGTCACCATTTCAAAGAAAGTTAATCTGATACTAACTACAATAGGTAGATTCCATTTGGTGGCAAGTGATAGAAATCCAGTTCAAACTTGTTCATGCCAGGAGTGACCTTTATTGAGTTTCAAATTGCAGAAAGAGAAGGTTATATTTGGGTCTTGAAAAGTTGGATTTTGAGACTGGACTCAGGCACAGACTCTGCTTCCTCTTCATGGAGGCCTCACCTCTCACGTGAGCTGTATCCACACAGATTTAAACTGCTGGCTCCGTCCTGCACCTAAGGGCTTCCTGTGAGAAGCTGTGCTGCCCTGGAGAGATCCAATTCAAAGTCTAACCCTGGGGCACAGACAACCCCTGTTGCTTCAGGGCAGGATCCTGTGACCAGCAGTCCCCGCCGAATCTTGATGGGGAAAGAAGCTCTCCAAAGTGGTCTTATTCCCAGAAAGGAAGGGAGTTGGCAGCCTAAACCCTGTACTTTCAAGCGATTTCCCTTATACTTGTCATCTCATTTCCCAAACCCACCTGCCATTTCTCCTTGAAGTTTGGCCAGTTTCCATGTTTCAAACTAGTGTATTAAAGTGATGATGTCACAAAGCCAGGGCTCCAGAAGGCTGGGGTAGCCCAGCACTCTAGCCCTCTTTACAATAAGAAGAGCCATTAGTTGGGCACAGCTAGAGTGAGTGGTGAGGAGGGGAAGGTTCCTGCCTCAAACCACTTTGTTCTACAGATCCTCATAGGAAGTCCTGGGCTGACTAGGATCTGGGGCCAAAGAGGGATGACAGAAAGGTAAGTTTCAGAGGACCCTGGGGATACAGACACTGGCACCACTGTCTTCCCCAAGAGGATCCCTAGAGGGTCTTAAATAGGCAGAGTTGGAGCTCCTGGCCTTCCAAGGCTCTGAGACATCAACTCTGAGGGAACCTGCTGAGGCCAAGTGGTAGAGGGGTATGTGAAACACACACTAAACAGTCATTTGTTGTTGTCTGAAATTCTAAATGGGTACTCAGTAATTTTTTTTGTTTTTCTTTTTTTTTTAATTATAAAGAGAATAGAACAAAACAAAACAAAACAAATCAAAACAAAACAGAATAGAGTCAAACACAATATAGCATTTCAGAACAGAACACTGCAAGCAATACAGGTCTTCAAAACATAACAACAGGAGATTAACTATGGTTACCCTAGTGTCTCTTGCCTTCTTTGAAATGGTTGTTCATACATTTACAGACAATAAACTCAAACAAAACAAAATAATATAAAACCAGATAAAACAAAAGAGTGAAAGCATTACAGGCCTTCAAGTCAGACATCAAGAAACCAACAATGGCTACCTTAATGTCCCCTGTTTTCTTCAAAAGAGCTTTTCCTATCTTCTCACATATTGCAATCAAATAGTAGGAAAGGGACTTAAACTAATCAAATAGAAGAATAAAAGCACCATTGGACTTCAGGACCTTTCCCCCATATTTATCGGGAATTTTGTATCTTACTGAGTCAGTTTCTTACACTAGGGAGATGATGCCATGTTTACGCATGTGAGTTTGGTTTATTTCACTTATGAGTATGGTCTCAAGACACATTCATTTACCTATAAAAGCCTCAATGTGATCATTTTTTATAGCTGAATAGTACTCCATTGTATAAAAGTACCACATCTTTTTTATCCATTCCTCAATTGATGGACATTTGGGTTGTTTCCAATATTTGGCTACTACAAATTGTGCCGCTATAAACATGGGTGCACATATATCACTGTGGTATGATGATTTCACTTCTTCTGGGAGTATGCCCAGAAGCAGAATAGCTGGGTCAAAATGGGACTTCCAATCCTAGCTTTTTGAGAAACCTCCAGAATGACCTCCACAGTGGTTGCACCAGTCTGCACTCCCACCAACAGTGGAGAAGGGTTCCTTTTACCCCACAGCCTCTCCAGCATTTATTGTTGTTGGTTTTCTTGATCCTGGCCATTCTTTCTGGAGTGAGATGAAATCTCAGAGTTATTTTAATTTGCATTTCCCTACTGACCAATGATGCTGAACATTTTTTCATGTATTTATTTGCCATTCATATTTGTTCAGCTGAGAAGTGTGTTTTCATCTCAGATGCCCATTTTTGGATTGCGTCTTTGAATTTCGAGGGCCTGATATTTTTTAATTCTTTATATGTTCCAGATAGAAGACCTTTGTCTGAAGGGCAGTTGACTAAAATTTTTTCTCAATTTGTGGGTTTTCTTTTCGCTCTGTTGGAGATTTCTTTTGACATGCAAAAACTTTTTAACAAGAGAAGATCCCAGTTGTTGATTCTGGGAAGTGTTTCCTGTGCAGTTTGACTTTTGTTCATGAATTCTCCACCTACCCCTATGTCTTCAAGATTTCTACCTACTTTGTTTTCCAGTACAGATTTAGTGTTTCTGTTTTAATATTTAGATCTTTGATCCATTTTGACTTTAGTTTAGTGTATGGTGATAGGCTTGGGTCTAGTTTTAGTTTTCAGCATATGGAAAGCCAGTTCTTCCAGCACCATTTATTAAAGAGGCTATCTTTCTTCCAGTGTACATGTTTGGCCCCTTTGTCAAAGATAAGCTGGCTGGGTACTCAGTAATTTTATTTGCTAAATCTGGCAACTTTAGGATGGAGGGCAGTGAGAGCACAAATGAATGTCCCCAAGCTCAGGCTTATATGGAGTGAGAAGACAGAAGAGCCCAGACAGGTAGCAAGGTCATCAAAGAGGCCATCTTGTCATGCTGCAGCTGCTGGGCATTCCAGGTGCAGGGTGGGAGAATCTAGGCCTTTGCCCTCAGAGATACCCCTGGTTTAAGGGGAAAGATGGACACCTCCATGGTGAAAATCGCCCCTGTTTTTGTTTTCACTGTATTCACCATTTTGAAGAATAAGGACGGTTATTAGGCAGATTTCCCCACCAGTTTGGCTTTGCTTCCTCAGGATTAGAGCCAGAGTATGCATCCTTAGACAGAAGAGTACATAAGAGGTATTCCTATGCCAAACCACTCTCACTTGCTTTCTGATACATACTTTTGAGTAGAAGCAAAAAAG
>RJWT010004033.1:0-28605 GCA_004365215.1 Cuniculus paca
GTCTTTGCCTCTAAAATCAGAAAATGATCTAATCTACAGTATCTTCTACACATGTCATGAGCATATTAAAGGTATGCTTGTAGTTAATTTGTAAGTATAAGTGTATTTTGAAACTATTATCAGTAATGTAAATATGTTATAATTTGGGTTGGCTATTAGTTTGGAGAACACAGAATATGTAATAGGAATAAATTTACAAAGTCAAAGAAAGGGCCAGGGATTTAGCTCAGCGGCACAAGCGCTTGCCTGGTAAATGCGAGGTCATGAGTTACATCTCCGGTACAAAACAAACAAACAAACAAACAAACCAACCCCAAAGCCAAAGAAAATTTGATTTATATAATTTTTCTTATGAATTTTTGTTAAAAAGCATTTTGCTTAAAAAGTCATCAATTTGATGGTATCTGGAAACAGTCTAGGATTAGATTGCTATTAACAAATTAGTAAATAGATCTAAATTTCTAAGGAATTTATGTATAACTAGAGCATGACATTAATTATATATTTTACTAGAACTCCTATGGGTGGGGTGGAGTGTTAATGGACTGAAATAAAGATTAGCTTAGAAATTCAATATAGTGTTTTCCAATATTTTACTTTCCAAGCTTGTTTAGGGGTGAATCGGGCATGGCAATTACTGTTAAATAACATGAACCACACAGTTGAGTGACAACTTTAAAGAATATGTTTAATTCAAATGTTACACACTGAGAAAACAAATCTTATGTGTGAATGTTTGAAATAAGCTGAATTATTAAAACAGCACTATCTACCACATGAATGACTATACGGATCCTTGATTTTCTGTAACTAAAAAAGAGGCCTATCAACTAGTTGACTAAGTGGAACAAAATGTAGCCAAAAGGTAAAACAGAACAAGTCTTCTAAAAGAAGTGGAACTAGAGTAGAGGTTTCAAATTTAAGAAGTTTATCCTTATCATCTTTGGAAACAGAAGAGCTGAAAGGAGAGTACTCTCACCTCATTTAGTAACAATTCTGGAGTTGAATTGTGAACTTATTCCTTCTCTTTATCATAATAAAGTCTAAAAGAAAGCTGAAAACTATTAGAAATTACTAAAATAGGTCTTATAGGACAAATGTTTGTCCTCAGTTTTTACTTGCTATTTTTAGTATATTCATGCATTTCAGGACGATGCTTTTGTACTCCAGCACAATTTTTAAAGTGTTAGAATACAACAGGTGGAAGCTTAATAGATTTAAATGCTAATAAATAAAATTCATTTAGATATAAGTAGAATAATTCTTTCTAAACTTTTTTTTTTTTGGAACTTTGTAAAAAAGAAATTATATCTGACCTTTCACCTCAGTGACCAAGTAGGTTAAAGTAAAAGAAAATTTCTGCAAGTTACTAACAGGTAAAAGTGAAGAGAGTGTATCTATAAAAAACACAACATATTTTGAAAACATTTTTTTAACATAATGTTAAAATGCATTGTTTCCATTTGTTAGGTAAACAAGGTGAAAGTAAATAGTCAATATTCAGTTAATTTAAGAACATTGATGAAGATGTTTGGTGAGCAAAATCAACAACAACAAAGAAGAGCCATCAAAATTATAAATCTAGATAACTGCAATGAGTATAAAGCTACAGGTCTTCGGAGAAAGTGTATTAAGACAAGGTAGGGGTAAAGAGAGGCTGAAGAGCTGTGTGCATTATTTTACCCTAGAGTAAAGCCCACAAATAATTATGCAAATACATTATAAATTCAAAAGAAATGACTTTAATTTTGCCCCGAAGACGCATCTACAGAGTTTCTCAGTATTCTTACACTGCAAGGGTATTTTGAAAAAAGATCTGGATTTCTCACTTTTAATGTCTCCAAAAGTCATGAACACTGCCACTGAATAACTGGATTTACAAAGTTGCCATATACCTTCAGAAAGAACTCTGCTCACAAGGGATTTATTATTTCTATTATATTACTGAAGCAATATTAAAATGTTTACATTCCTTTTTAGGGAGGCAAGGAACTTAATGTAGAAAACCTAATGCCGCTTTGGAAGAATGATCTGTCAAGCTTTCATATGGATAGTTTTCCAATATTTCCTGAATATTTCCCTTGGATTGGATTTATTCAATTAACATTTATTATTCAATTATTTGAATAAACTGAATCTGAGCTGTGTTTTTTCTTGTAAATGAAGTTTTCCACTAAAGTGTAAAGGATTCTGGATTATCTTATTAAGAAAACATCTCCTAACAAGTATTTTTGAACTTCTAAGTGTCTTAAGGTAAAAATCATAATTCTAGGAGGAAAGAAAAACATTATATTACATTTAGCATCTCATTATGTGTGTGTGTGTGTGTGTGTGTGCAAATAGAAAAAGCAAAGTATTCAAAGGATTATAGTGATGTAAAAAGCTAAGCATAGTTTTTAAAGCACAACTAAGGAAGGAAAACATTAAACAAAACAGAAGTGAAAATAGCTTCTAAAAATTTTTTGTAACACCAAGATCATTAATTTAAGCAGAAAAATGCTTAAAGGACATGCTTAAGAAAATAAGCAGAATCATTCCTACATTAATAAAGCCATCTCAACTAATCTAAGAAAAACTCTGCTTGCTTTATTCTGATTTTTAAAATAAAAATACCCCTCCCCAACCTATCTAATGGTGGAAAGGTATTTTTTAAAAAAATTATTACAGAAAGTAAAAACAGAATTAAGCACAAAGGTAAATGGAAGGAAGAACTGGCTTTAGCATTAAACTACCAGAAATATTAATTAATAGGGTGGATTTTTATTGCCCTATTATATATTAATATTTGTTTCCTGATAATCTGTAAAATAATGCGGAAGGTTTTGATTTTTCATTTTTAAAATAACTGTGCATGACAAAGGGGCTGTCTTTACTGAGTTCACACCATTGTTCATCAGACAGCATGAATATTCTAGCAGTTACCGTGAAGTTCCAGAACCAAGGCCCCAGGGTTCCTGTGAGAAGCTGGCATATTATAATTATGATCTGGGACTCTGTAACATCGAATCTATGCATAAGGAAACAAACATTTCAAAATAACTTTACTCAGAGCTGTTGCTAAAGAGCCCCACTAAAACAGGTAGTAAAAACAGATTTAAAAGGTAGCATTTTTCCCATAAAGACACCTAAAGTTTAATTATGCAATTTATATATTACTATACTGTCTTCATGCATACACAAATACTTATCCAAATCAAAATAGTAGAAAAGTTTAAAATATTAAAATTGCAGCACACTGAAAAAATGTATTATAAGCAGGCAGCTGGAAAAAAATATGAGTCAACTCTCAATTATTTAGGTGTGAAGAATACTACTTGTCAAATAATTATACTACCTATGATATAGATTCCTTCAGTATTGGAAGTATCCAGACCTCCCTGTAGATAGAAATATTTCCAGTCCCTACTTTGCATGTTTTACTTTTATTTCTGTGTTTTAAGAAACACAAACAAATCATAAATGCATCTGGCATTTCTAATTCACTAATTAATGAGGGATACAAAGGAATTTAAATGACTTTCTGTGAGAGTTAAGCATGTTAGTAATCTTCTCCCAGAATTTTTAATGTTTTTATCTCCTGTAAACTCAGAAGATAGTCTAATGTATTTTTTTCCCACAAGCCCCAATGTACATATTGAAAACCCACCAATCTCCTACTTATTCACTACCCTAAGCCTCATCACACTCTGAACTGTGCTTTATCAAAATATTAGCAGATGTATCCGAAAGGCTGAAAGACTTCTCTCTGGATACAGATAGAGCAAAAATCAAATTGGCTAATTATTCTATTGCCTGATAACCTCAAGTCCAGAATCTTTTCATATTTTTTTCTCTAATTCTACAACAGCATTATACCTCACTATTACATTGGATTAGTTTATTAGTGGTTTAAAAAAATAAAACATTTAGTTCAATCACTAAAGTTTCAGAACACAGATGGTGACAAGAGCAGTGAACATTGTATCAATCAAAATTAAGAACCGAGGAATACCAACATATGTCTGCAATTTTACCTAATGATCAGAGTGCCCCAAGTGTAATCTAGGTTTTACAGTAATACCAATATTTCAGAATTATTTTTATAACAACTGATAAAATTAAGTAGACTGAGCTAGGGGCCAAATGAATGAATCAGTGAAAAAAAAACTACACAAGAAAACTACAAACTAAAAGGAGTATTTCTAGTATTTAATAATTCTCGTGGTAAGTCTTAAATACATAAAAATATGCAGATTCCATACAGGTATTTGACAAAACACTTCTTGAGAGCCTGTCTGGAGGTTCTAGCAGGGGCATGCAACTACTCCTGTCCCTCTATAGCGGGTCATCGTCCTCTTTGACAGAGGGCACAGCTTTGGGAGGGATACACATGGAGCGTTGAGGAAGTGAGGGGATACTGCGTATTATTTTTTCTGAAATAATAATTTAAACAAAAGTTTTGCCTTTACCAGGTGGAAGAGTACATGTTTTACATAAGTATAGTTTTATTAAAGATTGTTCAGGGTTTCTAAGCATTGAATTTATAAGAATGACTGTGAATCATTTATAAATTTATAAAAATGACTAACATGTTCAAGTTATAAATTTAATTTAGGACTTGAGACTGGAAACATGATTTCTTCTATTGAGTACAATTCATAATCATTTTAAAGAAAGTTTAATACTTGTTTACAAATGAGCTTCAATTCACAATATTTAATCTTTCACCAACCCAATCCTTCCATTAAATTCTCTAACCTCATCATCCGCCACAATCTTTCATATGTAGAAATTCTAGGAGGCTAAGTGAGGTCAGGAAAAGTCCCACTGAAGATTCAGTACTCATTTCTGTCAGGGCTGTATTTGCTCAGTCCAAGAGCACTGTAAGAATAGGGGTCTGTCCAGTGTGACAGGTACTAACATTCTCCGTGAGGAGCCAGCTTTTAGCTGTGACCAGAATACAGAGCTGGAAGATATAGCTCATGATTTCAGGAAACACGTATCCAAAGAATATTTGCTTTCTCATAATACTAGAGTCTGAGTAGAAATTAGTTATGTATGAATGAAAATCTCATGTTGATTTTGATAAAGATATTATGAGCGAACTTAACAGCAATTCAACAAGGTGACACTGACTAAGGAGCCAGGTGCAGTGTGTATGCCTGTAATCAAAGCACTTAGGCTGAGGCAGGAAGATCACAAGCTTTAGTCTCAACTAGGTGAAATAGTGAGACTATCTCAAAATAAAAAATGTAAAAAAGGGGCTGGGGCTTTAGCTCAGTGGTGCATACTTGGGTCTGAGTCCTACTGGTAGGACGCTGGGGCAGGGGAAACTATACAAAAACGGAGAACAAAAATTTTTTATTTGGCAAACACTCTATTTTATAAAGTTATTATAAGTATAACCATCTGGATCACATATTGAAAAGAATTTTTCAGGATTCTTTTTACTATGCATATAAGAATTTAAAAAAGTAATTCTAATAAAAACGTTTCTAAGTAAGATTCTCAGTATTTCTAAGGCTTTCTCTTTCCTCTAAAAAAAGTTAGAAAAAGTGATTTTAAAAATTTCTTTACTTGAAAAAAAAATTTCTTTACTTGAAATATTTTTGAGCTTATTTTGTTCTTTCCTTAATAAGCAAAACAAAATTTTGACTTTCTCCTCCATGAATACCCACTTTAATATTTCATCTATTATATATCTGCCTATTACATATCATTTTGGAAAAACATGTGAAGCCTAATCAAACTTTAGGACTTCTTTAGGTACATATTTATGTATTCTATAAACTTCCATTGCAAAGTATGTTTCTATGAATGTTGTGGCCTGCTTTCAATTTAAAAAATACTGTGTTGCTTTAATGCAAATGTAGAATTTCTAAAAACTGGATTTGACTTCCAAATCAAAACTGATCCCTCATGTTAACTTAAAATCAATGTCAACTTTAACTAAAATTTTTTAAAAGCAGAAATATAAGGAAGTAGATTAGTTTCAGTGGCAGTTTCCTTGTTATCTTGTCCCTTTATCTACTACCCTAGAACTTCTTTTGTTTCATATCTTCACATATCTTGCTTCACAAATTCTCTCCCTTGTCTCTTTTTCTCATTATCTTCAATCTCTGTATTTTTTCTGGGATTTTTTCTCCACGCTCAAATTTTTTCATTGAAAATATAAAACTCTTAATTTTGAGCCTATATTCTCTCCTGTAATCAATGTCTCCTTCCCATCACAGTCATAAGTAACCTTTGCAATGTGTAATAAGCAATAATACTCTACTTATTCCACTCGCTACAATCTGCCTCTGCCCCACTATTATTCGGAAACTACTACAGATGGCTCGTATTGCCAACTTAGTGTACAGTTTTCTGTCTTCATTGTGAGTCTTGGCAGCATTCGGTACTGTTCTTTTTTGAAATTCATCCTTCTTTTGGTTTTTAATTCCAGCACATCTCCACTGACTCTGGCTGTTGAATAATTTCCATGGGCTTCCTTCTTTTTTTGGTATGCCTCCTGCTTGCCAGGCAGGCACTGTGCCTCTGAGTTATATCCCGGATCCATGGATTTCTTTCTAAGCTTTCTCTTTCAGGTTTTCTACTATTCTCATTCTATTTGGATATCTAACATTCTTCACATATATTTTCTAAGTAGAATTCTTCCTTTAAATAGGTCCCTTTTTATCCAGTCACCCAGGAGTCATCCTAGTATCTGCTCCCTCATTCATCCCTAAACCCAAATAGGTATTATACTCTATAGTTTTACCTCTTTGTTTTTCTTTCCTTTTTATTTTTTGGTTTTTTGAGACACTGTCTTGTTCTGTAGTTCAGGCTAGCCCTGAACCCCCTACATGGCACAGGGTGATCCTGACTCCCCAAGTGGTAGGATTATAGCACATGCCACCATGCCCAGATGTTTCTACATCTAAATCTCTCCAATCTATGTCTCTCTCTGCAGAAGTGCTGCTACTTGTGTCAGCTCAGCTTTGTCACTCATGTTGGTTACACTGACGATTCTAACTGGTCTCCTTGCTGTCACAACCCTCTGCTACAGTAACCTTATAAAAAGGAACTTTTGTCATTTCCTGGTTTTAGATCTTGCAAAAATTCCTTATAGGTTGGCATAAATGTCCTTATTTTTTGGCATAGCACAGAAGGCCCTCGATTTTCTAGATCACTGTCTCCTTATCACCTGCTACACTCCCACAGGCGTCTTATGACTCTACCATATGGACCTGCTTGCAGTTCTGCAAATGCAAAGTTCATTACAGGAAAACACTATGTGGGAAATTCCAAGACTGCCATACCAAATCACTCCTAAAAACACTATTTGTTTTTCTCTTACTTCCATGGTTATTTTCTCACTTTCATTTAGTTTCCACACCATATGGTTGGTGGTGCTTTATTTGAAAAAGAATATGTTAAGAGTAGTTGATAAGTAAGTTTTCAAATACTATAAAGGCCTGCAAGGTAACTGCAAGATAACTAGTACCAGGAAAATGTTAATTGTGAGACAACACACAATGAAACATAAAACTGTGAAATCCAGACAGTACAAATTCTGCCATTTCTCAAAACAGCAGCAATACTAAAAATTAAAAATGAATTAAGACAAACCAAATGATTGTAGAAGTTTATTATATTTTGTGGTTACCTAAGGCAGAGAGACTATGAAAATATTAAATATAAACTGTACATAATACTGAGAAAACTATACATTTTCAATGACTGTTTTATAGCAGAACTCTACTATTTTCTTCTTTTGACTCTATTGCATATATGTTGGCATTTTATTATTAATTTCTGCTTTTTTATTGGTATATGTTTTTAATATTTTCTTAGCATTGATCATTTTATAAATTGTTGATAAATGATGCATTGGCATACAGTTTTCATTCAGACACTCACGTCTGCTATAGCCTCTAATAATGACACAACATTAAGATGCGCCTTAAACATATTTTCTAAGCCCCTTTAGTTTAAAATTAACTTTAATAAACTTCATTTAAATAGATATAATCCAGTATATCAATAACCATTCAGTTATTGATATCTTAATTTCTATTTAAATACACTTAGGAAACAATTATCTGATCTTGTAATGAGCAATGGCATTCTGTATTTTGGGTTTTCCAAGCTCTAGAAAGCTATGTTTACCAGGTATTCAAATTTTTTTTTTTAAAATCCATGATTCATTTTAGAGACTAGGTTATTTCACTTGTCATTTAGCATCAGGGATTTTATTATGACATTTCATGAAGTACATAGTCTTTTCTCAAGTTTTTTCCGTTAGACTCCTATACCATGAAAAAAAGAGTAACTTAAGTGGTCTAATAGAATCTGTGATATTTAATTAAAAAACAGTTGGTGAATGTATCCTTAACCATGTTCTAAGACTGGTTTTCTCATTAATCCTTACGGAAAAGTACTGATCCACGGACACAAACTTTTCACTTAGAAATTTAAAAAAATGTTTCATTTCATTTTAAAATTCTTATTCATTTTAATGGCAGTAATAAACTACACGATGTGCTCACATGTACTAAATTATTAAGAGTTGCAGTTTTATAAATTCACAACTAAAATGTTAAAAAAAATTTAATTAAGCTATCACATTTAGAGGTGAGAGTAACCCTTCGCTCTCAAAAGCTGTCTCCTCTTTCCAAAAATGCATTTTTATATATCAAAATACAATATGGAGTTAAGGTGAATGATGGTAAGGAAAAAGGTGAATTTGTCTGGAAAAACAAATGGAGATGAGTGAAAAGGGGCTACTACTATTTTTATATTGCTTTAAAAATACTAGTTTGGGAGTTCTGTATTTCCTTTTAAAAAGAGTAATAGAGGGACATATGATAGATTATTATGAACCACTAAAAATAAGTTTCTCAACTTTCTGTTTATTAAACCTAGTGATCTGATAAATTCCTATCAGCATAAATTCCTATTAAATAGCAAATATTCTCATATTTGAAAGCAAAAACAAAAGTACCAGTGTTACTTACATTCCAAACCGCAGTGTTCCAGAAACATATGTTTGCCAATGTGCACAATAAAACATGAATGTGCCAGCAAAACAACAAAAAAACATCCAATCAGGATTTGTCCCAAGTTGTACTGCAATACATGTTCCAAGAACCACAAAAACTGCAGAAGGAAAATCACAATGAAAATTTAACAATATGATTAACAAACATTATTTTAGTTGGACATGGTCTTAGATGATACAAAAAGAAGATATTTGGTGAATGTACAATCTCCTTATTTATCAATGATAACAAGAAAGTAGGATACAATCTTTTATACTGACTTTTATCTCATAACTTCAATCTCTTTTTTCATTATACCATTAGTGAAACCAAAAGGAAAGCTGAAACATTTTGCTATTTTCTTTGAGTAGTCTCTTATCTTATTGATAGTGGTACTACTGAACAGTAAAAAGTTACAAGGCAAAGCTGCAAAAGAAAACATACAAAAACAAAAAAAGAGCTTAAATAATCCACAAAGGAATAGGAACAGCAGCAGAGGACGATCGCCAAGTAAGATAGGCAACTGAATGAAGAGGAAAAAGCACAAGGCCAACAACAGGGGGACAGCATGGCAGAGACAAACCTAATGTACTTTGGTTGTAACCAGTAATGTAGATGGCCTCAATTCAGCAATAAAAAGAAGTGCAGGGAAAGTGGATCAAGAAACAGGATCCAATAATATACTGTATATAAGAATCACATTTACAGCAAAAGGAAATTCATAGAGTGAAAATCAAAAGTCAGAAAACAATTGATCCAAGAGACAGAGGACCAGAGAAAAGCATGGGTAATTAGCCCAGCAACCTCAGAATGGATAAGAAAGATATGGCATTTTCATACAATGGAAAGCTACCCAGCTACAAAGTAGGATACTCTTGAGGTTTTTTGGCTACAACTGGAGATCATGTTCATGGGTGAAACAGCTTGAACTCATATGGGTGAATATTAGTATAAAAAACAGGAGTTAGTGGGATCCAAAAACAAAATAGATATTATAAAGGTGATAGGGGAGCAAACACCCAGGAGGAGAAGGTAGTAACCAATGTTAATTTCTTTTCTTTTTTTTTTTAAAGAGAACAAAAGAAAACAGAACAGAGTTAAACATAACAAAGCATTTCAGAAGAGAACACTGCAAGCAATACAGGTCTTCAAAACATTAACAATAGGAGATTAACAATAGCTAAACTAGTGTCTCTTGTTTTCTTTGAAATGGTTGTTCATACATTAACACACAATAAACTCAAACAAAACAAAGTAATATAAAACCAGATAAAACAAGAGTAAAAGCATTACAGGCCTTGAAATCAGACAATCAGATATCACCAATGGCTACCTTAATGTCCTTTGTTTTCTTCAAAAAAGCTGTTCATATCTTCTCACATATTGCAGTCAAACAGTAGAAAACAGACTTAAATCAATCAAATCAAAGAATAAAAACGTTATTGGACTTTAAAACCTTTTCCCCATATTTATTGGGGATTTGTATCTTATTGAGTCTTTCTGTTTCTTACACTAGGGAGATGATGCAGTGCTTTACACATGTGAATTTGATTTATTTCACTTATGTGTATGAACTCAAGTCTCATTTGTTTATTTATAAAAGCCTCAATGTGATCCTTTTTTATAGCTGAATAGTACTCCATTATATAAAAGTACCACCTCTTTTTTATCCATTCCTCAATTGATGGGCATTTGGGTTGTTTCCAAGATTTGGCTATTACAAATTGGGCTGCTATAAACATGGGGGCACATACATCACTGTGGTATGATGATTTCACTTCTTCTGGGAATATGCCCAGATACAGAATAGCTGGGTCAAATGGGACTTCCAATCCTAACTTTTTGAGGAACCTCCAGACTGATTTCCATAGTGGGTGCACCAGTCTACACTCACACCAACAGTGGAGAAGCTTTCCTTTTTCCCAACAGTCTCTCCAGCATTTTTCATTGGTTGTTTTGTAGATCCTGGTCATTCTTTCAGGAGATGGAATCTCAGGGTTGTTTTAATCTGCATTTCTCAAATGACCAATGATGCTGAACATTTTCTCATGTATTTATTTGCCATTTGTATTTCTTCAGCTGAGAAGTGTGTTTTCATCTCAGATGCCCATTTTTGGATTGGGTCTTTGAATTTTGAGGGCCTGATTTTTAAAAATTCTTTCTATGTTCTAGACAGAAGAACTCTGTCTAAAGGACAGTGGACTAAGATTTTTTCCCAATTTGTGGATTTTCATTTCATTCTGTTGGAGATTCTTTAGACAAACAAAAACTTTTTAATCAGACAAGATCCCAGGTGTTGATTCTGGGAAGTGTTTCCCGTGCAGTTTGACTTTTGTTCATTAATTCTCCACCTACCCCTATGTCTTCAAGATTTCTACCTACTTTGTTTTCCAGCAGATTTAATGTTTCTGTTTTAATATTGAGATCTTTGATCCATTTTGACTTTAGTTTAGTGTATGGTGATAGGCTTGGGTCTAGTTTTAGTTTTCAGCATGTGGAAAGCCAGTTTTTCCAGCACCACTTTAATTAAAGAGGCTATCTTTCTTCCAGTGAACATGTTTGGCTCCTTCATCAAAGATAAGGTGGCTGAGTGTGTTTGTAGTTGGGGCTGTATCTTCTAATCTATTCCATTAATCCTCAGGTCTGTTTTGATTCCAGTACCATGCTGATTTTATTATAGTAGCTTTGTAGTATAATTTCAAGTCTGGAATTCTGATGCCTGTTGTCCTGCCCATACTGCCCAGAATAGCCTTTGCTATTCTAGGTCTCTTCTGGTTCCAGATGAATTTTAAGAATTATTTCTCTACATCTGTGAGGTATGCTGATGGTATTTTGATGGGAATTGCATTAAATTTGTATAATAACATCAGGAGAATGGCCATGTTCACAATGTTTGTTCTTCCTATCCATGAACATGGAATGTCTTTCCATTTTCTGAGATGCTCCTCAATTTCTTTTTTCAGAGTACTGTAATTTTCATTGAAAAGATCTTTTGCTACCTTTGTTAGGTTGATTCTTAAGTATTTAATTTTTTGGATGCTACTGTGAAGGGTGTGGTTTCTCTTATTTCTCTCTCAGTGCGTTTGTTATTTGTGTACAGGAATACTATTGACTTCTGAGTATTGACTTTGTATCCAGGTACACTACTGAATTTGGTTATGATATCCAGAAGTCTTTCAATGGAGTTTTGAGGGTCTTCTATGTAGAGTATCATGTCATCTGCAAATAGAGATAATTTAACTTCTTTCTTTCCTATTTTTATTCCTTTTATTTCTGTCTCTTGTCTAACTGCTCTGGTTAATGTTTCCAGCACTATAAATTGAATAAGAGTGGTGATAATGGACATCCTTGTCTTCTTCCCATTTTTAGAGTGAAAGTTTTCAGTTTTTGACCATTCAATGTGATACTGGCTGTTGGTTTGTCATAGATGGCTTTTATCAGGTAGAGATAAAGACCATCTATTCCAATTTTCTGTAAGGTTTTTATCATGAATGAGTGTTGGACTTTATGAAAAGCTTTTTCTGCATCCACTGAAATGACCATGTGATTCTTATGTTTGTCTCTATTGATATGATGTATTACATTTATTGATTTCCGCATGCTGAACCATCCTTGCATTCCTGGGATGAATCCCACTTTGTCATGGTGTACAATCATCTTGATGACTTGCTGCATTCTGTTTGCCGGTATTTTATTGAGGTTTTTTGCATCGATATTCATTAGGGAGATTGGCCTGTAGTTTTTTTGGTTGGGTCTTTTTCGAGTTTTGGTATTAGGGTAATACTTGCTTCCAGGAATGATTCAGGGAGACTTGCTTCCCTTTCAATTTAATTAAAGAGTTTGAGGAGTGTTGGCATTAAGTCTTCCTTCAATTTCTTGTAGAATTCCATTGTGAATCCATCAGGACTTGGACTTTTCTTGGTTGGTAAGGCTCTAATTACATTTTCAATTTCCTTAACTGAAATTGGGTTATTCAGTGGTTTTAACTCTTCTTGATCCAGTTTTGGTAATTGATATGTTTCTAACAATCTGTCCATTTCTTCTATGTTATCGAACCTATGACAGCAAAGATATTCAAAGTAGGTAGTGATGATGTTCTGCATTTCCACAGGGTGTGTAGTAACTTGACTGTTTTCATTCCTTATTGCATGGACTTGAGTTTTTTCTTTCCTTTTTTTTAAAAGGTTGGCTAGGGGCTTATCAATTTTATTTACTCTTTCAAGGAACCAGTTCTTTGATTTGTTGCTTCTTTGTACTGTTTTCTTAGTCTCAATTGCATTAATTTCTGCTCTGAGCTTTATAATTTCCTCCCTTCTTTTGGTTTTGGGTTAGACTTTCTCTTCTTTTTCTAGATGTTTGAGGTGTAACAACAGATTATTTATTTGTGTTTGCTCCATTTTCTGGATGTGGGAATTCACCACAATAAATTTCCCTCTGAGGACTGCTTTCATTGCATTGCACAGATTCTGGTAGGTTGTATTTGTATTTTCATTTGCCTGTAGACATTGTTTAATTTCTTCTTTAACTTCCTGTGTGGCCCACTGATTGTTCAGGAGTGTATTATTTAATTTCCATGTGTTTATGAAGTCTTTGCAGTTTCTTTTGTCATCAATTTCCAGTTTGATGGAATTGTGATCAGACAGTATGCATGGGATAATTTTGATTCCTTTGCATTTACTTAAGCATGTTCTATGGGCTAGTATATGGTCTATTTTAGAGACTGTAACATGTGAAGCTGAGACGAATGTACACTCTGATGTTGTTGGGTGGAAAACTCTGTACATGTCTACCAGGTCCATTTGTTCACAGGTTTGATTCAGTTGTGTTATTTCTTTGCTGATTTTCTGTCTAGCTGATCTGTCTCTGTGTGTCAAGGGTGTGTTAAGATCTCCCGTTATAATTGTGTCATTGCTTATTTGACTTTTCGTTTCTATTAATATTTGTTTTGTATAGTTGGATGCTCCCATATTTGGTGCATATATATTTAAGATTGTTATTTCTTCCTCTTGGAGTTTTCCCCTAACCAGTATGTAGTGACCTTCTTTATCTTTGGAGTGTTTTTGTTTTAAAGTTCACATCATTTGCGAACAGAATAGCTACTCCTGCTTTTTTTTGGGTTCCTGTTGCATGGAGTATTGTTTCCCATCATTTGACTTTCAGTCTTTGAATTTCCTTTTGGCCTTGATGTGTTTCTTGCAGACAGCATATGGTTGGATGTTGTTTCTTGATCTATTCTGCCAGTCTGTTTCTTTTGATTGGTGAATTAAGGCCATTTACATTAATGGTTATAACTGATATATACTGGCTTGTTTTAGTCATGTTATCTTTCTGTGGTTGTTTCTTTATCTTTTCCCTCTACTTTATTGTTTGCCCTGCTTGGTTTTTTTTTTTTTTTCTGTTACCTTCTTGACATCATAGCTATTTTCATGTCTATATAGGGTATCTTTCAGTATTCTTTGCAGGGCTGGTTTGGTGGTCATGGTGCTCTTCAGCTGCTCTTTGTCATGGATGTATCTTATTTCTCCATTGATTTTGCAGGGTACATCAGTCTGGGTTTGAAGTTCTTTTCCTTTAGGACTTGAAATACCTCACTCCATGCTCTTCTTGACTTCATTGTTTGTGTTGAGAAGTCTGCAGTGCTTCTGATGGACTTTCTTTTATAGGTGATTTGCTTCTTTTTTCTAACAGTTTTTAATATTCTGCTCTTGTGTTGAATTTCTGGGATGCTGATCGTTATATATATGGGTGTTGATTTATTTTGGTTAAGGCTAAGTGGAGTTCTATATGCTTCACTCGTCTGTATGTCAATTTCCTTTCCCATGTTTGGGAAATTTTTGGGTATTATTTCTCTAAATAGTGTTTTGATATAATTTGTGTTCTCTCCTTCTTTGTCATTTACATCTCTCAATGTTATATTGTTTTTCTTTGCATCATCTTGCAACTGCTGAATTGCTATTTCCTGATTCATTTTTATTTTTAAAAGATGTTTCCTTTCTTGCTCACTAGTTGCAATCTTGTCTTCAAGGTCTTAAAGTCTATCTTCACATTCGTTGAAGCAGCTTTGCCAGCTTTCGATGGCATTCTTGATTTCCTGGATATCTTTGAATCTGTTTCAAGCTTTCTAATTCTTTCTTGTATTGTTCATTCAAGGTTTCCATCCTTTTGCAGTGCTCCTCTATTTTTCCAACTATATCTTCTTTAGATGTGTTCAGCATTTCCTTCATTACATTTATTATCTCTTGTTTTACCTGGGAAACCATTTCTAATCTCAGTTCCTTTACTGAAGCTTCATGGAGTTGTTTCTTTATGTCAGCAGCTATCATTTCAGAAGTTTCAGGTGTGTGGCTTATACTTTCTTCTATGTTCATGTCTCTTTGGATTGTGTCTTGGTTACTTATCTTTGGTTGCTGAGACAAAATACCCGACACTGAAAATTAAGGAAGGGCAGGTTTATCTTACAGTTTGGAGGTTTCAGTCCATATCCAGTTGGCTGCAAAGAAGGATGACGTGGCTGAGGGTGCAGCTGTTCATGACCAGTCACAAGCAGAAAGAGGAAAACAGAGCAGAAAAGCAGGAAGAGAGACCCCCAAAACATGCCTTCTTCCTTCCCTTATATAGTACGCAGGTTCCACCCCTGGATGGGTGCATTTCTCACACCAATAATAGCAGTGTTAATAACAGCGGTAATCACCACACTAAACCCAGCACCAGGCAATGAATCAATCACAAATGCTAGATTCAGCTGCTTCCATGACTACATGGGGCTTGTGGGGGGCCACCTATATGCAAACCATAACATTCCACCCCTGGACCCCCAAAAGACTCATGTACATCCTTTATACAAAAGACATTTAGTCCATCTCCCACAGTTGCCAAAGTTCTAGTAGTTTCAGCATTGCTGAAAAGTCCAAGTCCCAAGTCTCCTCTGAGATTTAAGGCAAACTCTTAGCTGTAAGCCTCTGTACGAATGAAAACAAAGTTAAACACTTCCAACATTCAATGGCACAAGATATACATTACCATTACAAAGGGCACAAATAGGGGGATACAAAGGAATGAGAACAAATGAAGTACAAAATCCAGCAGGGCAAACATTAAGTCCTGGCATTCCACGCTCAGTATCTGAAGCAATCTGGCTGCAAGCACCAAAAGGCTTGAGTGACTCCACCTCCATGGCACTTGCAGGGGTTTTAGCTCCCACAGCTTCTCTCTTAGGCCCACTCTGCTCAATCCTTGCAGCTTTCCTTAGATGATCCACACTCCTGGCCTTTTCAAACTTCTGTGTCCTCCACTGCACCTTTGGCTTCACACTCAGTGCTTCACACTTTGCCCTCTCAGGGGTACACTGCCTGGCCTCCTAGGCCCTCTGGAATCGGAATGGAGGCCTTTTGAACCTCAGAACTCGTGCATTCTCCATGCGTCTAAACCCAGTACCACGTGGATGCTGCCTAGGTCTGCTGCCAGCTTGAGCAGTAGCCATACTTTCCTCTGCTTTGGCTGAAGGGGTTGAGTGCTGGATCACTGAACTCTGTGAATCTGATTCTGAGGAACAGATTTTCTATGTTGCCACCATTGTGGAACTTCATTTGGCTGCTGCCATTTTGGATCTTCCTGTGACCTCTGCTGTCATTTTGGAACCTGGTGTGCCTGCCACCACTTTGGATCCTGGTGTGGCCTCTGCTGCCATTCTGGAGCTTGGGGCTCTACAGGTTTCTCCTCTGAGCAGTTTTTCACTTTTGCAATTTTGAGGCTGCAAAGGGTAGAGACTCCCTGCTTTCTGGGATGCCCCCAGGCCATCTTTTTTATTTCTCTGTTCCATCTCAGCAATCGAGGTTTCAGCTCTATCTTAACAGTCCATAGCTTTCTGGTTAAATTCACAAGATTTTGAATCACCATGCTGGGCTGTTTGCTCTTGATTCACAACATAAATCTGGCTAAAAGTCCCCAAGAATAGCCATGCCACTGCCTCAACATTTGACTGCTTTGAAGTTTCTTTTGCCAGGTTAATCAGTCCATCGTCCTTAATCTCAGTCTCAGGCAAAGTCTCTGGAGATGAACAAAATGCAGACAAACTTTCTGCCAAGTCATAGCACACATGATGTGGAGTCCACCAACCAATGCAGTCCTTCTTTCCAGCAGAAACCTCCGAAGCCTCTCTATCAGCCTTCTGGTCTCCTGAGCTCTGACCAGAAACTCCCCTACAGAACAGCCTAAGCTGTTCCAGCTGTATGCATACAGGTGACAACTCTGAACCTTTCCAAACTCTTCCCACAAGCCATTCCCAAAGACTCTGGAACCACATGATCATGTACAGCCACAGCAATGACCCCACTCCTCTGGTACCAAATTGTGTCTTGGTTACTTTCCTTTGGTTGCTGAGACAAAACACCTGACATCCAAAATTAAGGAAGGGGAGGTTTATTTGTTATAGTTTGGAGGTTCCAGTCCATATCCAGTTGGCTGCAAAGAAGGGTGACGTGGCTGAGGGCACAACTGTTCATGGCAGCTCACAAGCAGCAATAGCAAAACAGAGCAGAAAAGTGGCAAAAGAGACCCCCAAAATATGCCTTCTTCCTTCCCTTATCTAGTATGCAGGTTCTACCCCTGGATGAGTGCAGCACTCACACCAATAATCACAGTGCTAATACCAGCACTAAACCTAGCAGTAGGCAATGAATTAATCACAAATGCTAGTTTCAGCTGCTTCCATGATTACATGGGGCTTGTGGGGGTCCACCTATATACAAACCATAACAGACTGTTTTGGATGGACTGGAGGTGTAAAATTGCATTTTGCTTTTTTGTTTTGTCATTTTCCTGTATTCCCCTGTGGCAGGTGAATCCAACGTGCAAGGTTAAGAGGTTCCAAGGCTAGGTGAAATTCACAGTGCACATGTTCAGCACCAGCCAAGACTATTGCTGTGTCTGCTCTGTTGCTGGGTGGAGCCCAGGCAGGACCCCAGGGATGCTCCAAATGTCCAGGGCTCATGGTGGAATTGGTGCATGTCCCTACCAGTCTGTTCATGGGGTCCCAACCTGCAAGGCCAGATGAAATTCGCTGTGCACGCCTTCGGCTCATGCCAGGCCCAGAGCTGCGGCTGCTCCGCTGCTCTGTGGTGGCTGGGCGGAGCACAAGTAGGACGCCAGGGATGTTCAAAATGTCCCGGGCTGATGGTGGAATTGGTTTGGGTCCTTACCAGGCTGCTTGAGATGTCCCAAGCTGCATGGCTAGGTGAAATTCGCTGTGCATGCCTTCAGCTGGCACCAAGCCCTGACCTGCGACTGCAAAGCTGCTCCGGGGTGGTTGGGCAGAGCCCAGGCAGGACTCCAAGGACATTAAAAACGTCCTGGGCTGATGGTGGAATTGGTGCAGGTCCCTACCAGTCTGCTCACAAGGTCCCAAGCTGCATGGCTAGGTGAAATTCGCTGTGTGTGCCTTCCCCAACGTTAAATTTTTATTGTCTTGTCTTGAACTCTTGTAATGTTTTTACAATATTGTTACGTTTGGTTCTGTTCTGTGTTGTTAGATTTTATGGTGTCAGGTGGTATGCGCAGCTAGTTTGAACGTAATGGGATCATGGTAATCATGACTGGTTTCCTATTATCTCATTTTGTAGTGCTATAACGCTTTCATTTTTGTGTTTAATAGGTTTTACTTTGTTCTGTTTTGTTTGATTTTGTTATGTGTGATGGTATGAATAGCTATTTTAAAGAAAAAGAGAAAGTATAGTAACCCATTGTTCATTTCCTGCTATTTGTTTTTGAAGTCCTGTAATGCTTTCTTTTGTTTTGATGGGTTTTAGTCTGTTTTATTTGATTTCACTGTGTATGAGGGCATGGACAGTTATTTTGAAGAGAACAAGAGACACTATGGATGCCATTGTTGATTTCCTACTGCCTTGTTTTGAAGTCCCATAATGCTTCCATTCTATTGTTTTGATTGGTTTTATACTATTTTGTTTTGTTGGATCATATTGTGTGTGAAGGTATGGACAGCTATTATGAAGAAAACAAGAGACCTTATGGTAGCCACTGTTGATGTCTTGTTGTCTTGTTGTGAGGTCATGTGTTACTTGCATTGTTCTGTTCTGACTTGCTTTGTTCTGTTTTGTATTGTTTTATTCTCTTAAAAAAGAAATCCACAAAGGGATCTATATGCATCAGACTGATAACTGTCTTTTCTTATTCAGCAGATATCATTATGGGTGACAGATAGACAAAAACTTCCTATAATAATTTGGAACTCAAATTACAATGCAAAAATGACTGTCATTTCAACTGATAAATAGAATACCTGACATTCTGTAGTCAGTTGGTTAAATAACAGTCTTTGCAGATACCTAACTAGTTTTATTCAGTGGAACATTTGAGGTTTTCCTAACTTGACTTTTAGAAGTTCTAAAAGCTTAGCTGTCTTTCCTTGTTTACAACACAAGCTGATATCAGGATACAGTAAAGCAGGTACCTATGAGGTGTGATTATGAAACAATGAATGTTTAATTAAAAATAAAAATAATTGTTATAGTAAAAGACATATTGCCATTGATTGCTCTCGAAATATTCCCCCTCCTTTTGATTACACTTATTCCATCATTTTTGCCCTTTCTGAAGTAATTCTGGAAGTCCTCTTTCATCAATGTCTTTTCTTGGTGGCCTTGGTGTCCTGAATGGATTAAAAACATTATGGTCATTTCTGTCAAAAACTCATCCACTTTATCCACCGGATCTGGCATTGTGTGACTTCTGTTCCTTCCTCAAAGTAAAAATGACCAGGAAAAGTAAATGTTCTAAATTGATTCAGGACACTGAGATAGCCAATAGCACATCTAAATAAAGATATTCCCAAAAAAGTACTTCTAGAACTGCTTCAGTAAGTGGCAAGAATTATGGGATAAGTGTACTAAAAATGAGAGGAAGTAATTTGAATAGCATTAATGGCAATGTTTCGTACTATAATGAATTTCATAAAAAAGTTAATGTTCACTGTATTTTTTGATCACACTGTGTACATCTGCAAATCTGGATTCAGAAAACTATAAGCATTTTTTGTTTGTTTTCTTTAAATACCATATGAAATGATAAGAAAACAGGAGAACTGCACTTAAAAAAGGGAAAGTTAGAAATTCATTTAGTGTTGGAGGTGTAGCTCAATGGTAAGAGAGAGCTTGCTCTAGCATACATAAGGCCCTGCATTTGATCCCTAGCACTGAAGAAAAAAAAATTAGTTTCTTAATCTCTTTTTCCTGTAAACACATACTAAAATACACTAAAAACTTGCAATGTGGTGCAAAAAAAAAATATATCCCTACAATCTACCTATAGTAATCTACTGAATCCTAGCCTTTTTCTGTTACATATATTTAAAGTGGGTAACATGCTGTTTGATGTATAGATAGTGACATGATTATCACACTTGAGCAAATTAACTTACCATCTTTCATAGTTTCCCCACTGTGTAGGAATGCTTAGAATCTATTCTCTTAGCAAATTTTTCCATATACAAAACTGTTAAGTAGAATCCTGTTTACCTTCAGATCTCTAGATCTCATCCTAGTCTTATTTTATTTTGTGTCTTTTTTTTTTCTTTTTGTATTGTTTTGTTTTATTTTTATGAGACAGGTTCTCACGATGCAGAGTTCAGTCTGGCTTTGAACTCGCTATATAGCCCAGGCTGGTCTTGAAATTACAGTGATCCTCTTGCCTCAGCCTTCTGAATGCTGGGATTGCACCCAGATTCATCCTGGTCTTTTTATCCAAGCCCACATCACATATTTATAATCTAAGTCTAAAATGTAATTTTAAATGTCTACATATGATCCACTTAAATACAGTCTATAAATTACCAAACCAGTCTTTTACTACTGTATTCATTGTTTCACATCTTTTGAAAATGACAATCACATCTTAAGATTTTAAAAAATGGTTAAAAGCAATACTTAGGGTAAAAAAAAAAAGTATAAATGAATTTAATTTCCAAATTTCCCAATGCTGACAATAATGAACAACTATTAACCAAATTCACAGTCTTAAAATATACTAAAATTTAATACAAAATCACTCATTCTAGTAACTACATAAACCTCCTGCATATCCTAACACTGTTTAGCACATTGTTTTTAGCAGTTAGTATCCATTAACATTAAAAAAATAGCAATAAGTACCTGTTGATAGTGAATCACAGCCATGATCAAAAAGTTCCCCCAAAGGAGAACTACTATTGGTTCTTCTTGCCTGTTTCCCATCTATAGCATCCAAGGACTGGTAAATGAAAAGGCCACATGCACAAGCAATATATGCCCAGAGAGGTGCCTGTGAAATAAAATAAGAAAGGCAGGTATATTTCAGAAATATTAGCTACTATGTCTGGCTAATGTGCTTTTAATCTACAGATATTTTATACTCATTCTTTCGAGAAATACAGCTAGTTAGAAGCTATAGAAGACACATGTATCTTCTCATCATAGAAATGCCATATAATGAAGCACTTACTGAAAGAATTAGGACTGTTAGGAGAAATAACTTCCCTGCCTTTGGAAGTACTCAAGAAGATCTTGGATAACTTACAGTCAACCCGCTACTCCATGGATTTAGCCAACTGAAGCTTTAAAATAGTATAAAAAACTGTATCTGTATTGAATATGTACAAACTCTTAGTTTTGTCATTATTCCCTAACAATATAGCATAATGAATACTTACAAAACATTTACACTTCATTGAGTAATCTACTTATAATTTAAAGTATAAGAAAGGATGTTTGTAAGTTATATGCAAATATTATACCATTTTATAAAAGACACTTAAACATTTGCAAATTTTGCTATCTGCAAGGGTCCTACAACTAATTCCTTGTCCAAAAAGTGACTATACTTCACAGAAATTTCACAGAAATCCTGTAAGAGACTAGGGCAGCCTTCCACAAAATTCTTCTTAGTGTTTTGATTCTAAGATTGTAAGAGTCAATTAATGAATAACCTTTACATGCTAATCTCAGGAGGAAACCAGTGGATTAAACAGATTTAACTACTGAAGAACCTATTCCAGTCTTTAATACTGCTAATACATACTATGAATATTCAAGAAGGGGAAATGACATATTGATTTTCCACATTTACTTAAGTATGTAATTTAAACTTCATCAGTGGTTCATAGACTACTAGAGAAAGGATGATACAGTGCACATAGTGTTAAGATATTATTTTTGAAATATTTATAATCATATCTTCAAGGAATAGTTTCTCTTCTCTCAGAAACTGAACTGCTGGTATTGAATTTAAATGTTATATATTTAAAAAGAGAGCCTCGATTTGGTTTATTATCTTTAAGAAAGTAGAAGAATGTTTTATACTATTTTTCACTATTTTTCCATGCCTGGGTGATCAACATATTCTGCACAGCAAAGGAGTTTCTCTCTGAAAGAGATCTGTTTAGAATTCAGTTATTAGAAGTTAAGGATCTTCCCTGAAATATTTTCTTGATGGTCCATATCAGAGAACACTGAGGCTATTAAAAGAACCAAAGAATAACCCTCCCTTAAACTAGAGTTACAAATCTGGAAAGTGATTCTGTAAGCGTACTTTACATGTAACTATACTGAAATGGGCAATTAATCCTGTGTGACAAAGGACCCCCTCCTCTGGATGTTAGGTTTACTGCTTGTTTTTTTTTTTTTTTTTTAATTTGTTTGTTTTGAGACAGGGTTTCACTACGTAGTTCAGTCTGGCCTTGGACTCACTATATAGCTTCTGCTGACCTTCAACTCACAGCAATCCTCCTGCTTCAGTCTCCTGAGTGCTGGGATTACAGATGTGCGCCACTGTACTCAGCTGCTTCTTGTTTGTAAAGGAATTCAGTAACAGGCTATACTACCTTACACAGTAGTCATTAACCACGTGTAGCTATTTTAGTTGAAATTAATTAAAATTAAATAAAATTAAAGATTCAGTTATGCTAGGTGCAGTCCAAAGCTCAATAGCCACACATGGCTCTGGCTAACATACTGGACCACAGAGACATTTCTCGCCACCACAGAAAATTCTACTGGATAGCTATGCATTAGGGAACTAGAAACACAGGGCCTTCTTGGGTCTAAACTTAGTATCTTGATGGTGCAAAATATTACTACAGGATAGAGATTTAACTTCAACTATCAGTGTACACACAATCTTAGAAAACGCAAAATTACATACATAAAAAAGACAGAGAAAGGCTCTCTTCTGATTTTCCTGTCTTCCTTTAAATCTGTAGTACACTAACCTAATATTTATGTACTTCTTCCTTGTTCCTAATTATTTTACAACTCTCAGAGGTATCCTGAAAAGAAAGCTTTGTAATTCTAGAAGTATGATCTCAGTTAACAGCGTGGGAAAGATACTAAATGAAGGAACGCATGCATCAGTCTTGCTATCATTAATCCTGGTAGATGGGTAGGGGACTAAAACCAATCTGCAAAATTTTGCAGAGATAATCTTATGTGAGTCAAATAAGCTAAAAAATGACAAATACATGGCATTAATGAACTTCTCAAACAGAGCAGAAAAACTTACATGCATACAAATGCACACATATGCTGGTCAGAGTTTTTTTCCCTTGGAAGGATACATTAAAACAAAAATTGTTATACATGCTTATGTTTGAGTAGAGCAATTGGAGAAAGGAGTAGGAAGCAAAGGAAGGTAAAAGAGGAAGATTTTACATTTTGTCTTATACTTTTCTTTGAATTTTCACATGTATTTTTCCCCCCTTTGCTTTTTAAGGTCAAAGTTAACTGGGCAGTGAAATTATGGGCAATGTAGCATTCTAATTGTCTTTTTTCTTTTTTCTATACTAAGAAAAATCTAACACGTTAGTGAATAGAATCAAAAGCATTAATCTTACCAATAAAAAACTCAAAACCAAATGAGCATTTAAACAAAAACTTATCAGTAGATTCCAAAAACTGTACGTAAATTCAAAAGAACTCTTACTGGTAAGTAATAGCTCAGGTTTGATTTTCAAGTGTATAAAACAGATAACAATAACATCCTTTATCTGTCTTACATGGAAAGCATATTAACATACATTAAGCAGTAAGACAAAAATTCAAATTAGTTAATGATATTAAAAAGAAACTATCTGATAAAGTTTAAATACTTAGTAATAAACGAATCAAGAGGATGGGGATATTTTGGTACTCCATATGAAAGACAGAAATCATTCAGGCAAATTGCCTCACACTGGTAATCCCAGCACTCTGGGAACTGAGGTAGGAGGATCCCATATAACAAGCCTTGCCCAGACAACATTTTTTGTTTTGTTTTGTTTTCTTGAGACAGGGTCTCCTTATGTAGCCCAGGCTGGCCTTGAACTCCAGCAATCCTGGGCTTGCCCGGCCCAGCCCAGACACCTTAGTGAGAACAACTTTGTTTGACAACAAAAAACAAAAATGGTTAGGAATATAGCTAAGTATAAAGGTCTTGGGTTTAGTCCCTAATATCACACACAGAAGAGAGAAAGAGAGATTGAGATCGCTCTGGGATGCTGTGGCAGAGAACTGCAAGTTTCAGCCCAGTTTGGGTAACTTAGCAACCTGTTTTTAAAAAAAAAAAAAAAAAGCTGGAACTACAGCAAAGTATAAAGATCCACTCTACCTTTCTACGTTAGAAATTTTAAAATAAGGACGAACTCATTTTCCTTTCTTATCTACTAGGAAGTATATTTCTGTAACAAAAAACAAAACCAACTGAAATAGTGTAAAGTAAATTGTGTACTAGTTAACTTTTCATTGCTGGGACAAAATATCTGACATGTACCATTTAAAGGAGGAAGGGCTTTTTTGGTTCACAGTTTCAAAGGTTCCATCCATAGTCAGCTGCCTGGGGCCAGTAAAATCACAAAGGTCACATCCCCAAAATCTACTTCCTCTAATAAGGCTCCACCTCCTAACAGTCTGACAGTCACAAACTTATCTAGGGGCTAACCCAATGATGAGGTCAGTGCCATCACAATCTAATCACCTCTCCTGTATCTCTTAATTCAGTCAAACTGACAAGTGCGATCAACTGGCACAAATAGTGATGGTCTTTTCTGTCAGAAAGACTGCTATCTGAAACTCTGATTCATTAAAAAAATTTAGTAACTAAAAAAATACATGGAAAGTTCATAATACATAGACATGAAATAATGATTCCTCACTGGTAAAAGGCCCAAAGGAATTAGCGCTGTAATGAATGGAAATTTTCCTGGATGATAAATGTGACTCCAAAATTCTTGTTAACAAAAATATAAAAAATGTTAAGGATTTAGATAAATTTATGACTCCACATATTATATATTAGAGAAAATTGGGCATGGGAGAGGTTGCAGGAAGAAAAAGTTTATATTTAATCTTTTTTCACCAACGCAGTAATAACCACCTCACTATATGCTAGTTACCCTGAATGTTTGATCTTATTTAATACTCATTATACTACAAAATAAAATTTAGAATGATAAAGTATGACTAGGAAAATTTATATACCTTACTGAAGATCAGAGATAATAAGAACTTATCATGGAACACACCCATGACCTATTTCAATGCCTTCTGATTCGAGCCTAACAAATATTTCTAGCATGCAGCTATAAATGCATCCAGGTATACCCTTTCTTTGTTGAATGTTGTTCTTGCTTGCAGAGCAATAAACAGTGGCTTAGTAGTCTACCTTGATTCCTCCCAGTAGCGATGTGGAAAATTTTCCTGTGATCACAGTATTTTTCTATTCTGAAAGTTTCCCAAAGTTTTAACCAATTCTGGGGTTACAGCAATAATTCCAAATTATTTAAGAACAGTGGCCAAATAAAACAATGAAAGGGAACATGATACCTGGTATTCAATAAATGACTGTTAGTGGCTGAGCTACTTTGAACTTATTGTCACTCCCTGAACCCCATCCTTGATTTACTTTAGGACTATCAGAGGACTTTCACTGGAATCAACTTCCCTCCCTTCTCTCACATATCCATAACCATAAAAACATGAGAGATCTGGATCAAACTCCTGTATAACCTGTGTTCAGGGCTCAGGTAAGCTCCATGTAAAACAACTCAAAGAACATACAATAAATCCCAGGACATCTTTAAGCAACTGTACTGGTTTTTGCTTTTAAAGGTCCTGACTGAGGTAAAACAGGATACTGAAGAAAATAAGGGAAATTCGGAAATATATTTACACAATCTATATAAACAATATTTGTATGGTAGAAAGGAATTAAAATAAAGACATTGAAGGTGGTAGAAATAACTATCCGGCAGGTAAAAATCACATATTTGTATAGATAACTGTAAAAGATAATAACCATTCACTTTAAGAGATACATGTGGAAACAAATGAACTGATGAAAATAGCAAGGGATCCGATTCTGGTCATTTTTATCTCCAAGGACAAGTCACCTGAAAAGACTGCTTTAAAAAATTACTTCAAACTTAAATCACGATAAGGAATGTTATGGCCATTATGATCTCATATAGTACATAGTGATGACATGTTTATTTGAAGATCACCTTCTATCTTCCTGGTAACCACAGACTGATTATTCTGATTAATACAGGCAAAACAAGTATTTCTGATTCTCTTCTACCTACTTTATGATTTGACAAGAAAATCTTAAAACCAAAGAAATAAACATTAATTTACCCATTCTGATCAAGAGTACTGGTTTTGGTTTCAAGTAATGGGTATACATCACAATAGAGGGTAGAAACAGAAAAGAGGTGTGAATTTGAGAAGGTCTAGGTAGAATCCTTGTAAGCAATACTATGCTTCCTTTCTTAATGGCAGTCAGAATGGGAGACAGAACAGAAAACATATCACTCTGACTTTTTCCTTGCCCTATTAGAATAACAGTGATAACATGAAGTCTTTATGCCATATGTGTTTATAGAAGAAAAGAGACATTCAATAATTCTCACTGGAATGAAGGAAAAAATACTTTTGATAAGACTGGTTTATAGTTACATTACCTTAAATACCAGAGACGTTGCTCTCTGATCATTTTAAACTTTGCTGAGACTTTATTTAGTCATCTTAAAAAAGGGGAGGAGGTTCTTTTGTAAAAGGTGGGACTTTATACGTAAATTCCTGCTAGTATTAACTTACCTGCTAGGATCAGCATATACCCTTTGCATAAAGTTGGTTGTACTTATGATTTTATTACAGTGTGTATCTATTTAAAAATAGCTGACAGCCATCAGATTGTCTTACCTTTAATTAAAATGATCTAAAAATTCCAATTGTAATGTTTCTGGTAGAAAATAAATGCTGTTATCAATTGTTTAAGAAAGTTCTTCTTACCTGCTCTGTAGCTGTAGGGCAGTAGAAGACTAATAAAATGGTTGTACAGATGTTTATCAATAGTCCAATGATGGTGATGAGATTTGGGGCAATCCAGGAGGGAACTCTTCCAACTAACCATTCCCAGTAACCTTGCATTAAAGGCTCAAGCAGGGACCGTCCAGCACTCTGGTATCTGTGTTCTTCTAGTCGCTTTAGCTGGTGTCTTGACAATGGTGGTGTAGGTAACTGAAACAATTTATTTAATACACACCCTGTAGTACTCATATGCCCGAAGCCCATGGGGGACTCCTGGTGAAAATCTCCACATCGTTTCCTTGTTGATCGATGCCCACTCATGGATCTTAGCTTTCTTTAATTTGGAGAGAGCAGTTTATCTTATTTTGTAGCTTTTTGTGGCTAGTGTTTATCTGGAAAAAAAAAAAAAGACAGTTGTCAGCTACTACTCACTATCAGTAAATTTAAAAAATTCAATCTGCTAATCACTAAACAGGAATTAAAACTAAGGGCCTAATTTTGCTTCTGGCTCTTGTTGAAGGTATATAACTTCACCTATAAGGGAAAATTAATAGACTTCAATAGTCATGCTTATTGTTACCTTAGTTCGTCTAACATTAAAGTTCATACTTCTTTCCATCTCACACTAATTGAAAGTTGATGTTCAAAGGCTAGCAGTTCAAGTTGAAATGGGTCTTAACCTAGATTTTTATTTAATGAAAATAGCCAAGATTTATAGAGCATTTTCAATATAGTATTCAAAACTAAGTACTTTTTGTATGTGAACTAACTTAATCCTTACAACAACTCTAGAAGGTAGGTACTATTAATTACCTTCTTTTCTTTTTACAGAAAAAGAAACTAAGGCACAGTGAGGCAAATTAACCTGTCCAAATCACATGCCTTATAAATGGTGTTAAACCCAGGATTTCTGTTTAAGCTAAGCTGAAAAATGAAACTTATTGGTGAAAGGGGATACAGGCAGTACTCTAGTTGGGAGAAATAGCAGCAAAAGAAGTAAAAAGTAGTATTTCTCAGCACTGTGAACTGATGATGTGGGGCAGTAAAAAAAAAAGTAGATTAAATGATTACCGCTAATAAAATACTTTAATTCCTGAAGTACTTTTACTTGATTTAGAAAAGATTAGATAACATACTTTATTATAATTAAGGAAATAACACATGATCTCAATAGTTTTAAATGGTGAGGGTCTACAGTAGGGTGGTAAAAATGGAAATATAGAGGACAGTCAAATATATAGATAATTTCTTAGGAATTAACTTAGAAGGAAAAACAG
>RJWT010004034.1:0-34562 GCA_004365215.1 Cuniculus paca
TCCTTCTTAAAATCTCATCATTTTTGTTGAGTCCTGTTTATAAGAAGAACATCAATTGGCCTAGGCCATACTCACGGGAAGAACATTACACAGAGACATAGTATAAAGTCACTTGTTGCTTAATGGTAGGGATTTGTTTTGAGAAATGTATCATTAGGTGATTTCATCATCTGTGAACATCAGAGTATGCTTACACAAACCTCCATGATGTAGCCTAATTTACACCTCAGCTATATGGTGTAGCTCAGTGGCTGTCAACCTGTGGTGTGCCTGCTGTTTATCAATGTTCACCACCACTGGTGTAGCTTACTGCTCCAGTGCTACAAGCTTGCACAGCATGTTGCTACAGTGAATACTGCAGACAACTGTAACACAGTGGTAGGTGTTTCTGTATTTAAATATTGAAAAGGTGCAGTAAGAATACTATATATAGGGCACTTACAGGAATGGAGCCTACAAGACTGGGAGTTCCTCTAGGAGAGTTGGTGAGTAAGTGGTGAGTGAATGTGAAGGCCTAAGAATTACTTGCTGTGTGCTACTGTAGACTTTTGCAACTGCATATTTGAGGCCATACTAAATTGATGTTTTTGTTTTCGATGGTAAATTAATACTAGCTTACTGTAACATTTTTCTTCACAAGCTTTTTTAAGTTTTTGAACTTTGACTTGTAATACTGAGCTTAAAACACGTGGTACAACTGTACAAAAATTTTCATTCTTTGTGTTCTTATAAGCTTTTTTTCTATTTTTTCATTTTATTTTTTACTTTTAGAAAATTCATTTAAACTTTCTTGTGAAAAACTAGACACAACTATGGACATTAACCAGCCTACACCTACACTGGGTCAGGGTCATCATCATGACTGTCTTCCACCTCCACATCTTGTCCCAGTGGAAGGTTCTTAGGGGCAATATGAGCAAGCTGCATCTCCAGCTCTTCTGGAATCTTCCTCAAGGAACTGCCTATGGCACTTTTACTGTTATTTATTTATTTAGTTATTTATTTAAATGAGTAGGAGTAGGGGCCAGGGAAATAGCTCAGCAGCATAGTACCTGCCTGGCAAGCACAAGGTTTGAGTTCGATCCGGTACGTGTCGCGTATGTATTCTAAGATGATAAAAAAAACATAGGATAGTCAATGCAGTAACATACTTTTTTTTATTGCCATCTGGTATTGTGTACGGTACATAATTATGCTACACTTTTATGAGACTGGTGTTGCAGTAAGTTTGTTTGTACCATTATTACCACAATACAAGGGTAAGGTGTTGTTTTATGGCATTAGTGTGCCTGTGATACCACTAGGCAATAGGAACTTTTCAACTCCATTATAATCTTATGGGACCACCATCATATATAGGCTCCATCACTGATTGGGATGTCTTTATGCAGCTCATGACTGTGTACCAGGACTGGAGATGACTGGGTGGAGGGTGGTGTTCTTAAAAGCTGCTTTCTACATTGACTTTGTTGTACAGGTTTGTTTTTTATTTTGTGGCCCTAGGGATTGAATGGGCCCTTTGCATGTATTCCCAGCCCTTTTAAAAATCATAAATCATATATATATATATATATATATATATATATATTTTTTTTTTTTTTTTTTTTTTTTTTTAGACAGGTCTTACTGAGTTGTGTAGCTACCCAGGCCGGACTTGAAGCTGTGTTCTTCCTGCTTCACTATCCCACAGTGCTTGGATTTGGCTACTGCAGCCAGCCCATTTTCTAGTTTCTGAAAGCAAAACTGGAGATCATTATTTTGTAGCATTTCTCCCTAATCATTGGATAAGGCACATCCAGCATATTTTAAGGTGCTGTATTTTCATTACCGTTATGTTTAAATCATTTTAAAACATCTTTTGTTGTGGTTTCTTCCTTGACCCATGGATCATTGAGGAATGTGTTGTTTAATTTCAAATTCTTGGCGTTTCTTAGATATCCTATTACTGATTTCTTATTTAATTTGCGGTCAGTGGAGATATGCTGTATGATTTCAATCCTTCTGTTTTTATTGAGGCCTTTGTTTTCTGGCCCAGCATTTGCTTTATCTTTGTACCTGTTTTTAAAAAGAATATATATTCTGCTGCTGTTGTCCTGTTCTGTCAATATCAATTAAAGTAAGGTAGTTGGTAGTGTTGTTCAGATCCCTTTTGTCTTTATGGATGTTTTTATACAGTTCTATTCAGTTGCTGAGAAAGGGGTTAAGATCTCTAGCAAAAATTATAGTATTGTCCTGTTCTTTTAATTGTATCTACTTTACTTGATGCATTTAAAAAAATTTTTTTTTAGTTTTTATTTATTTTGTGGCACCTTAGGGTCTTTTACATGCCAGGTATATGTTCCTACACATTTTTAAGCTCTGTTAGTGGGCATAAACATTTATGTGACTGTGTTTTATCTAATCAATTTGGGCTGCTATGAAAGTACAATAGACTGGGTAACTTATAAACAAAAATTTATTTCTCATTCTTCTGGGGGCTGGAAGTCCAAGGTCAGGGTGCTGGTAGTGTTGGCTTCCGGTGAGGGCTCTCCTAGGGGTTGCAGATTGCCAGCTTCTTACTGATTCCTCACAAGTTGGAAAGTAGAGAAAGAGAAGAAGAAAGGGAAAGGGTGTGTGCACATGAGCACCGTCTTTTTCTTCTTATGAACACACTAATTACATTTACGGAGCTCTACCCTTATGACCTAATTGTGTCCCAAAGACCCCCACCTAATACTATCACACTGCAGGTTAGGATTTCAACATAGGAATTTTGGGGAACACAACAAGTTAGTTCATAATGTATGTCTTCCTGAAGACTTGACCCTTGTATTGAATTTTAAATCATCATAAAATGTTTTCCCTTGTCTCTAGTAATATTCTTTTTTTAAGAATATTTGATCAGATATGAAAGTATAAATGTATCTTTTTTGTGCTTGCTATGTGAATGGTATATTTTTTCCAGCCATTTACTTTCAGCTTATTTGGGTCTTCACAAAGTGTGTCTACTATGAACAGTATATATTTGGTGCTTTTCAAAAGATTCTGACAATTTGTCTTAATCTACTCTTTTAGCTATTTTGACACTTTCAGTTCAAATTCAGAACTACAAGATTTTTACTTAACCTCTTGTTTCTTACATCTGTACATCATTTCTTCCAAAGAGACTTCCAGTTCTCAAAGATCTAGGGGATTATAGAGTTAGAATATTACATGATTAATTATCTGCTTCATCCTGTACTGTGTACTCATAGTCTCAAAATAATATATACAATGAGCATTCTTACTGAAGACAGACATTTCCTGGTATATGCTGCCCTTTTGCTGTGTCATTTGTTCTACATTATGAGAGAACATAGCCATTACATTATTTTATGAACGTCATTTACTTTTATTTTAGTTTAACAAGTGTTTTTATGGTAGGTAGTCTCCAAAGGTGACTGCCATATATTCTTTCCCTTTGTTTACAGGTTGAGTTTCTCTCATCTAAAATATTTGGGACCAGAGTGTGTCTTTTTTGGGATTTTTTTTTCTTTCAGATTTTAGAATATTTGCATATACCTTGTTTGGACTAAACCCAAA
Organism: Cuniculus paca; assembly: GCA_004365215.1. Classification (NCBI taxonomy): domain Eukaryota; kingdom Metazoa; phylum Chordata; class Mammalia; order Rodentia; family Cuniculidae; genus Cuniculus; species Cuniculus paca. The sequence continues at coordinate 3,562 of RJWT010004034.1, forward strand.
CACAAAATTCATATATGTTTCATATGTACTTTATGCACATAGCCTGAAAGTAGTCTTATACAGTATTTTAATTTTATGCATTAAAGGAAGTTGCATGGTGTGAAAATTTCAAAGCATCATGTTTTGGATTTTGGATTTTGCATTTTCAGATTAAGGATATTCCACACCATTCATGAAGCGGAACAGCCTGTTTCTTTTTTTTGTATTTGAGTTGGTCTTGCATCTGGTGAGGAGAATGCAGTGAGGCAAAAGTAATGCTGTATAGCACACGAGCCCTCAGAGATGTGAAAATTTTTACTTTTGTGTGTTGAGAATTCTCACTTTTGGGGCCTAGACTGCTTTGAAAAAAATCATGTAGAGGAGAAGCAAGTCAGGTCTATATTCTGCAATGAAATTTATAGCCAGTGTCCACTCCCAGCTACCCAAATAGGCTGCGTTGGTCATTCCCACCTTAGGAGGCTTCAGTAATGAGTGTTACCCGACACTCAAGTTAATCACCAGAAATAAGTGGGGATTGTTCTGGTAAGTCACTACATTTTGGAACAGTTTGCTACAGAGTGGTAGATACTACTGCCCTATCTATGTGGTGTGATAAAAAATACAGTGAATATTTAAAAACATTTTTAAAAAACTTACTATGTAAAAGACATGGCTATTAAAAACTTGCTATGTAAAAGACATGGCTATTAATCACTTCCTTTCACTTTGAATACATTTACCATCCTTCTTACCCTTTTCTAAAGCAGTTCTGGAAGTTCTCTTTTGTGTCCTTACTTTGCTGCCTCAGTGTCCTGAATCAATTCAAAATATTAATGTTCTATGGTCATTTTGACTTTGGGGGAAAGCCGGAAGTCCCATGATGCCAGATACGGTGCAGAAGGTGGATGAGGTAATGTTTTCAGGAACCCGCCTTTCTGTTGGATGGCATGAGGCAGCGCTGTTACCATAGTTTTGATCATACCTTGTAAAGGCACAAAACGAGACTTACAGAACTGTTTCAGAAAGTGGCAAGAACAGTGGGTAAGTTTGTTCAAAGTGAATAGGGACAGTTTTGAGGAACATTAATGGCAATGTGCCTAATATGGTAATACATTTTTTTTAAAATTGTAAACACACTGTAATTTTTAGTCATCCTTTCTGTTGCTCTGTTTTAAATGCACTGTGTTAATGGTTTATCACTTGTTCATTAGAGTTACTCAGGAAGCTGTCTTGGAAACTTTTCCTTTAAAAAGTTTTTATGTTAATGGTTGTTGCCTTAGTCTTGGGTTTTAATTTTCTTTGCTATTTAAGATATTCCATTTTCTTCAGGTAAAAATTATTAATGTTGACTGCCTTATGATAAGCTGCTTCCCTTTATCTTTTTTTCCCCCTGGATGTCCAAAGAATTTCCCCCTTCTTCTGTGGAAGTCTAATTGTTCTCCTGGAGTGTGTCTTGGTGTTAGTTAGAACCACGATGTTCCTTTTCTTTATGTAGTTTCAGAGGCCTTTTATCTCAGAAAAGTTTTCTCAAATACTTTTTAGTATTTGTTCTTTTCCTTGCTCCTATGTCTGTTACAACTTTGACTTCTAAATTTATCACTTGCTCTTTTTGCGTGTGTGTAGAAATACATGTAAAATTTACCATTTTAACCTTTTTAATTACTTTTCCCATGTTGTGTGACCATCATCACTTGTCTATTTCCAGAACTTTCTCATAGCTCTAAACAGAAATCTCTGTCTGTTAAACTATAACAGTACATTCTGCCCTCTCTTTCTCTTCTATTTCTCATAAAGCAGGAGTTGAGAAATTTTATGTAAATAGCAGAAAGTAAATATTTTAGACTTTGTGAGCAATTTGGTATTTGTCATAGTTACTTAGCTTTGCTTTTATACCATGAAAATGTCCACAGCTAATACAGAAATTAATGTGTGGTTGTATTTCAATAAAACTTTATTTACAAAAATATAAATAAAGGACCAGTTTGTTGTATGGATTATAGTTTGCTGACCCACTGATGAAACATTGTTTGTGGTAGCTTTTCACTTTTGTAGTCTTTTTTTGTTTAGCTTTTTATTAAAATAAATTTTTCTTTTCTTTTGAATTATTTCTGGAACATACTGAAGTGATTGAAAATAATTTTAACTCTTGGTGGCCTTTCTTGTATATATTAATTATCTGTAGGGATGGCATTCTGCTCAAATTCTTATGAGCTTTGCGTGGATTTGACCTCAGTTTTTTTCCATTACTCATTTGTGGAGAAATTAATTTCTGAGTAATTTTGAGTATAAAACATTAGGATCCAAGATGTTGAGAGTAATCCCCTTTTTCTTTTTTTTCCTGTTGGATATGCACTATGGCACAGAATAGTTGAATTATCAAAATGAGATTCGCAGAATTCTCTCACATGATAGTAACATTTAAAATACAAAATGTCATCATTTTGTGTCTCAGTTCATGTAGGTAAGTGGTAGTTTGTACAGATCTTTAACTCAGTTATTCTGCTAAGGTTCTTTATAGATAAGATCTCATCTTGATAGTCTTATTTACACAGAAGTCTTTTTGTTAAGTGTAGTTCACTCACCCTCCTTTTCTCTCTTGTGGGTACTCCCCCCCAACAAATTGAATAGATGTTTCTTCTTGACCTCAAGTGATTTTTTTTTTTTTTTGAGTTAAGGGGCCAAAGAAATATAGCTGGAAAATAGAAAGCACATCATCAAATGCCATGTTGTGGCCATAAATATGTTAAAAAATGCAATCTTAACCTTAGAGCCCAGAAGAAGAAAATAATCAAAGAATGTGAATAGTTCTCAGAAAATATATTTTATTACAGTATTAGGTTTTGGAATAAACATCAACATGAGCCATGTGACAGAGGGGGAAAACTCTAGAATGATCTTAAATGTATTTAATGGCCTCCTTTTGCTCCATAGTCAAAATAATCTTTTGGGTTGTTGATGATGAAATATGCAATAGATGCAATTGAAGAGATAGGTGTCTCTCAAATTTGTATTTTTCTCATTTGTCAGCCTCCTTGGAGTTACTTTGCCCTATGTTTCTGATGGATAACTCAGGAAGTTAAGACGTAACCCTGATCTTGGGAGACCATTAACTGTACTGTGTGCTGTGGTTTGAATGTGCCCTCTAAAGTTCATGTGGAAATGTAATTGCCATTGTAACAGTAGTAAGAGGTGACACCTTTAGCAGGTGGTTAGTACTATTATTGTGGGAGTGGTTTAGTTATCTAGGTGTAGTGAGTTCTTAATAAAAAGGATGAGTTGAGCCAATTTCCTTGCCTTTGTGTCATGTTATAAGGGGCAGGAAGGCTGCACCAGATATGGCTCCTTGTCTTGAACTTTTCAGCTTCCAGAACTGTGTGCCAAATAAATGACATATGTGTCATTAATGTGAGTTCCTATTAAGAACTGAGTGGTGTTAGTCAAAGTGAATAGGGCTCTCAGTGTGAGAATCACTGAAGCCTCCACCTGTGTACTGATAGTGTACTAATAAAGCAAGAAGTGTATGGTAGAAGGGAACCTGGAGAAAGGGGCAGTTTGCTGTTGAATTCAAAACACTGTATCTTGGTGGGGGGGAAGAATTCAGTAGGATGTTTTCCCCTGAAGTGTGGGTGCTCAGGATAACTAATTTAAGGCCTACTTTTTTTTTTTTAATCACTTTGATTTCGAGTAATTGAGGAAAGTTTTGAGTGTTGTGTTTTTGAGCGCTCATTGCTTTTAAGGCTTCATCAGATTCACTTTTCCCCACGATGAGTTGCTGGGCTTTTTTTGGTGGAAACTTGTTCTTCCTGTTTGTTCAGGTATCTGTTTAAAATCAAAGTAGCCTGATCTTAAACCTTTTGCTTTCTTGTTTTTTTTCTTTGAGGCTGTTTTTTTGGGTTGTTTGCTAGTTCTCCAGTTTAAACACTAGAATATTTTTTTCTTACATTGTAGGAAAAAGAGAAATAACGTGATGTAAAATATCTTAGCTTGTCTTTTCAGTGTACAAATAAAACTGGTTGGTGGCAGGCAGTTTTTTTGTTTGTTTGTTTATTTATATGTGCCACTCTTTTTCTGTGGTACTGTTTTTTTTAAAATGAAAAAAATTTGCTAATTAGCAGTCAATTTTCCTGAACTGCAAGTCCAAACTAATAAAAAAGTGTTTTGAATTTACTGATTGACCAAAACACTTTAAAGCTATTATCTCTACATCATCAGTTATACAGTAGCTTAAAAATAAATGAAACCTTCTAATGCTTAGTGAACTATACTTGTGATTGTGAAGGGCTAGCTAGAGTATGTGTTTGATAAGTAGATACTGAAAAGATCAGATGCCTCCCTAGCTCTGATATATTAATTAGTTGTACTGTTTTCCTTTTCCAAATGTTCGAGTTATTTTCATGTTGACTGTGGAAAAATTTTTTTAAAGAAAGAGATACACAGGATTGCACTTAACGAATATGCTTTACCTATGTTTCAATAATACCTTGCAAAGAGATGCCAAGTTACGCTTTTCTTCTTTGCAGGAAAATGTTCTTATTTCAGAAAAAAGTTCTTTAGAATTTTTAGAGCAAGTTACCCCTCTCCCCCAAAGCAATACCTACAAAAATACAATGGAAATATGTAACTATTATTCTGGTGAAATTTTATGAAAGCAGGTACATTTGGGTTTTATAGTAAGAGAACTTCAATATTTATTCAGTGAATTGCTCCTATTAGGTGCTCTATAAATATTTGATCAAGTGAACACTTCCGATTTTTGATATTCTGATTTTCTTAAATGTATATATGATTATTTTTATATATTAGTCTTCTTTCTCATCAGACTCCAACTTCAGACAGCTGTCAAATGATAGTGCCAATTTAAATCCCCATCTAGTTGCCCTGAGATGAAACGGAAGGTTGTTAGCAGTGAGAAATAAAATCTGTATCAGGAGTTATTTTGTAATTTGACAGTTACTGCTTTCCCAAATTGGTTTCCTCTTGATAAAACTAATGGTTCAAATTAGTTAGAAAATGTGGAAAAAAATGGTTCATCATCTCACTAAGGCAACTGGTAGTGGTTTGGGTGTATTTCTCTTCAACCCTTTCCCTAGGCATTCAAAGTAAAACTTTTTAGTAAGTAGGGTATTGGAACATTTGCAATTATTAGAATGCTGGGCTATCTTTTGTTCAATTGTTTTGAAAACATAAAAATATGATTGTAAGTAGTCTTTGAAGAACCTTTAAATTAAATAGGATATATTCACAACTCTTTCCATTAAAAGACTACTTAAAATGGTTAAGAAAATCTTGAAGATAACTTTTGCTGTATCTTCTGACTCAGAAACAGTCAAACTAAGAAAGCTTGGGAACAGTAAATAAAACATGGCAGTAGCAACAATTTCATAGTATGTGATATGCTGAACTGCTGTGCCCTTAAAATTGTTAATATGGTAAATTTTATGTATATTTTACCACATTTCAAGAACAAAAAGGAGTGATGTCGTAGTGCACATTCTGGTCTCTTCAGGAAAACTCAATTTCTTAATATTACCAACATGTAATATGGAAAATTGTGTATTCAATAAAATGAATCTCTGCAATTATGTTGAGTGAGACACTTACATTTCCAGGAGTCACTATAGTTCTCTGGCAGTGTGAAATGTGGCATTAAAGAAGTGTTATGGAAATTCAAATGAGTGTCATGAAACTTGCTTAATTAATAGTCATGGGGGAAATTCCATAATATATTTTATTCCTTTGATCTCTTTCTACAGGATTGGCATGAACCGTATGTACCGTTGTATAGTTAGTTCAGTTACAGCTTGATAAATAGTGCCCTAAGGACTAAGAGGGGGAGAATGGCATTATTTCCCATCCTTGAGGAAGCTTATCGTCAAATGCATGATTCTGCAAACCTTTTATTATCAGGACTCTTTTCATACTCTTAAAACTATAATGGTTCCACCTACTCTTAGGTCCAAGCCTCCCCAGTGGATGCCTGAAACTGGATAGTACTGAACTCCTTTCTCTCTCTCTCTCTCTCTCTCTCTCTCTCTCTCTCTCTCTCTCTCTCTCCCTGAATATCTATATATAGAGAGACATATATCCCCAATATACCTATGGTAAAGTTTAATTTATAAATTAGATATAGTAAGAGATTAACAGAATAATACAGACCAATTATAGCAATATACTATAGTAAAAGTTAGGCAAATGTAATCTTTCTCTTCTCTCAAAATATCTCTTTGCTTATTAAATTGGTAACTTTCACCTTTTACTAAAGGTTACGTGAACACAAACTGTGATACTGTGACAGTTGAGATGGCTACTAAGGGGCGGTAGTGTGTATACTGCGTAGATATTCTGGACAAAGGATGATTCTTGTCACTGAGCAGAAGAGAGCAGATGGCATGAAATTTCATCACACCACCAAGAATAGTGTGCAGTTTAAATCTATGAGTTGCTTGTTCTTGGAGTTTTCCATTAAATATTTTCAGACTGTGACCACAGATAAGTGAAACGGCAAAGAGCTAAAGTGAATAACTGGGAATCACTATAGCTGAATGAGCTGCTGCTCAGTGGGTTATGTCTATGGAGATTTATTACATTAAAAATTAAAATAGAGAAATAATAGTAAACTCGTTATAAATTAGAATAAATGCTAATTTTAAGGAAAAGAAATTATGAATGAGAAGAAAGTTATTATTTTATGTTTTGTGTCTGACTTGCGGAGTTCTTATCATGTGCTACCTCCTATCATTATTGTAGTATTATTGCTTGAAGTATATAAAGAAAATCTTTCTTCAGATAATGTAACTGGAAAAGGAGGGAATATTTTAAACAGATAATGTAACTGGAAAAGGAGGGAACGTTTTAATACATTTCCAGATAATCATGGGTTAACTCAGTTTCCTACTGCTATGATAAAATACCTGAGAAAACCAACTTAAGGAAAGATTTATTTTGGCTCCTGGTTTCAATCCATGGTCATCTGACCCTGTTGCTTTTGGGTCTGTGGTGAGGCAGAACATCATGGCAGGGGTCATATGGTGGAGCATATTCTCATCTGACAGCTTTTGGACCAGCAAGAGAGAGGAAGGGGCCCGGGCCCTAGTGTAGCCTTGCATGTCCCTAATGACCTCTTTCCTCCAACAGTGCCCCACCTATTGTTTCTGCTACTTCCCAAGAGCACCACCAGCTGGGGACCAAGCTTTCAACACCAGAGCCTTTGGGGGACTTCTCAGATCCAAACTATACACATGGTTCTTTTTCTTTGATGCTATACCCAAGCTTGAGCAAGTAATAGTTTCCTAAAGGTTAATTGCAGTGTGGAATCTGAATCCTTTTCAGTGAATTTTTAATGCTTTCGCTATTTTAAAATGTTGCTACATATTTTAAAATTTTACACAGTTGAGCTCATGCATGTATGTGTTTTGGCCATGTGGAAAATACTGTTTCGGAAGTGTGCAGAGTTTCCAAGTGTTAATACATTTCACTTTATAATGAAAACAATAAGCACATTTATTAACATCACCACCAGACTTGTCAGAAAAATGTTCAAATATCAGCAAACTGTTAAGCAGCAAACTGTTAGGCTTATGGTGGCAGATGCAAATGTTATAAAATTAAAATTTTTGCTTATAAACTCAAATTGTATTATTGGGAATGAATATTGTTAGATGTTTGGAATGACAGGCTCAATTTGTTCATTCTTGATAAAATGTCTCCAAAATATAGAGATCAAACTGAGTTCAAACAGTTGCATATGCGTTGTGCTTCATGACTGTCATACTCTGATATGCGCTAGAAGTGCTTAGTGTGTAATATTAAGTAAGATAGTAATATTAAGACATGCATGCAAGGGTTGAAATTTAATAAAATTAATGTTGATATTTTCATGAAGGACAACCTTAAGTGAATTTTTTTTTTAATACTATGAGAGCCTGGTAGTGAAGAGTACAATGACTAATAGTACTGTTTGCTCTTGGTGTCTTGGTTCCTGCCAAGGGGTCCACAGTTTTACCTGTCATTGCTTTTCCATTATTATGAACACCAGGAGAACATTTTCTAAATGACCAACACATGATGTTACAAAATCACTGCATTATCACTGTCTTGACAGTGAAAAAGGCCAAGTCATCTTAGTATTACTTTGCAAACTTCAACTCCTCAGCACCCCAGATGGGGTCTAAAGGACCACGTGGGGTTCATGGACCGCACTTTGAAAACTGCTGAACTAATCTGAGTTGTCCCTGGTTTTGAGAATCTAATGAAAGATACGGACAGTCTCCCCAAAAAGATAAATATCAAATTTTACGTATAAACTTCCTGAAGCGGTTCATCATGTTTTGAATCAAGATGTTCCCCCAGGGCCTCGTGTTGTCACAGGCAGGGCTTCTGGGAGCCGATTGAATCATGAGGTGATAAACTGGCTTGCTGTTAGGAGGTAGGGCCTGGTTGGGTGAGGCAGGTTGTTCTGGGCATGACCTGGAAAGCTAGATCCTCCCTCCTCCTTTTCTCGCTTCACTCTGCTGCCTGGCCGCAGTGAGGTGAGCACCTTTCCTCCACCCAGACCCTTCCGCCGTGCTGTGGCAGTGTTTAAGCCTGCTGAACATGGGAGACAGAATAAACCTCTCCTTTAGGTTGTGGGTGTCAGAGATTATGTCCCAGCAATGAGAAAGTGACACCCTTCAACCATGGTTCTTAAACTTTGTATCTTGAGGGCTTGTTAAAACACCTGTTGCTGGACCACACCCCCAGAATTTCTCTTTCTGTTGTAGTGTAGCCCGAGAATTTACATTTTTACAAGACTCAAGTGATGTTGATACTCTTTGAGGGCAATGATTCTTAACCTGAGAGCAATTATGTCAAATCACTGATGCAGGGATAGAGGTTTTTTGTTTTGTTTTTTAATATCTGATGATTTTCATGTACAGGCAAGTAGAGAATCATTGAAGACACAAGAACTCAGTTAAGACTTCCAAGTGGGAGTAAGGACATTTACTATTTATATAAATTTTATTAATTTGAAAGCAGTTGACAGTTATTCCTCACTATTGCCATTAAGTATTCCTTAATATCCATCCTCTTTAATTTCTTCTCCCTCCTCATTCTGTCCCTCTGTTTATCCCTCTTAATCACCTTTAAGAGAGTTCTTCGAGGGGTTAGGTTAGCAGTGCTGAAAACCTGTGTTGTAGGTTTTCTTTATCCAGGTGGCTTGGAGCATAGAGACATGCTTCAGGGCAGAGAGAGACTGATGATAGTGATTTCTGCTCAACTGTAACCTGGTTGCTTAGGATTTCCCAACTCTTCTAACCCTTCTTTTCTAAGTGCTGTCTCCCTCACTATAGTTGCCCAATTGGGAGTCCATCTGTACCTTGCTCCCCAGCCACCTTCCTGATTTCACTTTGAAGTTGCTTCTCTTCTTGTGACTAGAACTAAACTGGAGATCCTGATTTATATTCTCCATTAGTATAGGGGACAATATGACAATGTTGAGGAGTGAACGCTTTCTTGTGGTTTATCAAACCCTGTTCTAGATACGTGTTATTTCTTGCTGTTAAAGTAATATTTCTTTGCTTAAAGTGTTATTTTTAAACAGAAATCTAGGATTGTCTCCTTCCTTTCTTGCTTCTGGTGTTTTCTCCATTAGGGTTAAGGAAATAACACAGCTTCGACTATACTTTATTAAATATTTCTTTTCTTTTATCCAAGCATAAATGTTTTTCTCTAAGTTTAGGTTCTAAAAAATGGAAACAATCAGTCAGACTGCCATTGACAAGTGAAAAATCTGTGCAACTTCATTGACTTAATAAAAGTCATTTTGTAGTTACTAAGATGTTATTTTTAAAAACAACAGGGAAATATATTCGCCTCTGTTTAACAGTGACTTCTTGTCAAATGATCGGAAGCTAATATATCTGATCTAACGATTAAAAACTAATACAGTTAGAATTGAAATTTGGATAGGAAGCAATAGTGATTTTTGAATATTAATTAGAAAATATATTTACTTGTTATTGAACATTTATTACAAACCAAGCAAAAATCTGCTACCTGATATCTATGACTGTGTATATTGCACTGCATAAATTTAGTTCAGTCATTTTAAAGGTATACATCACAAGTCATTGTCTAATTTCCCGGGTTAAAGAATACCACTGTAGCATGTACATATTCTGTGTAAAGTACATGTGTATAAAAATGAAAACGTTAAAAGATTTTAGGAGGTAAACTTCTATAAGAAATCAAGTTGAATTAATAAAGTTGAGATGGACTGTTGCGCACTCTATACCCCTCTGCAATTTTGAGGCTGCCTCCTAAACATTAGCTAAGATACAGAGGTGACTCCAGTTTTTACTTTAGTAAAATTGTAGATTAGTGTAATGAACCTCTAGAGATGTTTACTATTTTCTAGAATCACTACTAGTGAGTAATGAATCTGTTATATAGGACAGAAAAGTTATTGAAAAACTGTACAGCAGTTACATCAATGTCTCATGTAGGATTTTGTTTTGGTAAAAATAATTTTATTGCCAGTGTTGAGTTTCTGTTTTTTTATTTTATATGGAAGTGGTTTGATAATGCTTATGATACGGAAACTAAGATATCTAAAGTAGGCCATTCCAATATTTTGCTTTCTAGTTTTACCTAATATTTTCAAAGGTAGTAACAAGTCATGTGTCACCAATTACCTTTTATATCTTTCCCAACTATGTGAGGAAAATAGATACAGATATATTATATGTGAGTGTGTATGAGTTATTTCCTAAACAATCTCAAACTTATTCTACTGTTACTTCAAGTATCTTTTGGGACAATAGGGTAAATTTTTTAAAAATTTTGTAAGCATAGGAAATATGTAATACAAATTTCCTCATGGGATGCATAACCATACATTAATGGTTTAGCATTTCAAATGATGTAGGTAGTGTGATTGAAATACTGTGTTAAATTTTTTTAAAAGACTCATTACAGTAAAAGACACATTGCCATTAACTCCCCCCAAAATACCTCCCTCCTTGTCGCTTTGAACATATCCTATCATTCTTGCAACTTTCTGACGCAGCTCTTGAAGTTCTCTCTCCTGTCTAGTTGCAGTGTCATGGTTGTCTCAGTGTCCTGAATCGATTCAAGATGTGGACCTTTCGTGGTCATTCTGACTTTAGGGACGAACCAGAAATTAAACAGTGTCCAATCTGGTGAATAAGATGGATGAAGGCACTATCGTGTTTTTACGAGCTTACTTGTTATGGTTTATATCCAGATATATACCTAAAGCTTCATGACATCATTGACAGAACCTTTGGAAAGTGATTAAATTTAGGGACTTTACAGCTGACTTGCTCTTGGTAGGTTGGACCGAGTTGGAAGAGGCATGTCGCTGTGGGCATGACCTGGAAGATACCTCTCTTTCAGGTCCTTCCTTAACACTCTGTGCTTGTCAGCTCCCATGCCATGAGTAGCTTTTCCTCTGCCATACCACCCTCCCTCGGAACTGTTTAAATACGGAGTGAAACGAAACCTGTAAACTGTGAGCCAAAATAAATCTTTTAAGTTGCATTGTTGGTATTGTGTCCTCACAATGAGAAAAGTGAGTTACGTACTGCTTTTCTGTTGGGTGGCACTCAGCAGGAATATTCACTGTATTTTGGATCACACATCATAAAGACATGAAAGAGAAGTTCCAGAACTGCTTCAGAAAGTGGCAAGAACCATGGGATAAGTGTGTTCAAAGCGAGGAGGAATATTTTGAGAGAGATGAATGACAATGTGTTTTTTTTTTTACTGTAATACATTTTTAAAAGTGTAAACATTGTCACATGTATTTCAGTTGTTACAGAAAACAGACTGAACACTGAAAGAAATGGCACTGAGAAGGTGTAGGAGGCACTGTTGGACTTGACTGGGATTGCTCCCAAAGAGTTAGAGCCCTGCCTGGCAGGGTTTCAGGGCCCTTGTGGGGAGGTCAAGAGGAAACTACAGAGGCAGATTTTAGTGTGTTATGATTGGAGGGTTGGGTGACGTCACGAGTTGCCAAGGGAGTTTATACATCTCAAGTTATATTGCAAGGCCATTAGTTCAACAAGTGTGGATTACAGAAAGGAAGGAATGTTCTGTTATCAGGCTTGTCGGGACATGCACATGTCCACTTGGTCTTGGTGGGTATCCTTGCAGGCTTTTACTTAAAATTTTAATTTCTCTTTCACAATCACACTTAAGTCTAGAGGTTGTAGCTTTGCTGACAGCCCAATTAGGGAGAAAAATCTCTTTAAGTTGTGACTTTGCTGTCGTAAATAAAAACATCAGTTTAAAATATTCTAAGCACCTTAGGTTTTTCTCCTTTTAAATTTTGGAATCATAATTGTGAGATACAAGATTTAATATTAGGTGAGGTTTCTTGGAAGCTTTGCGTTAATTTTAGACAAGTTTAAAATGCTGAATATAAGTGAAGCACTTTTCTGTTTTTAAGCTCAGAGCTGGAGAATCAATACCAATGATCTTATATTTGATATTGAAACATTTTTGAATGGCCTTAATTGTAATCCTTTAACATTTGAGTAACATCTGAAATATATTCAGTTAGGTTATGTCATAAATTTACATTTTTTCCTTGCACAGTATCTCTATCAGAATTTCCAATATATTTGACTCGATATGGGTTTTGATATTTAAATTAGTGCAGGATATGCTCTCTGGATTCATGATTTGAGAAGAAATGAACAAAGCTTTTGCCACTTTTGATTCTGATTCAGGTTTAATGCCATAGTGAAACACAGAATATTCTCCTGGAGAGAACTCCTTTGATTAGGGTTTCTTCTCTTAATGTAGTATAAATTTCAGAAGATTCCAGGTTTTTCAAGTTTGTAGCAAATTCCAGCAGCTAGGACATAGATGTCTTTGGAGACATTCATATCCTGGTTTTTAATCTCTGTCAGTACTTCCAATGCACATTCATATTTGCCCGTGATAAGTGGCTTATCCACTAAAATATTGAATGATACAGAGTTTGAGAAGAAACCTCAAAAATGTTGGTCTTTGGTGAGCTCCACTGCAGATTCCTGAAGTTCCCACTCATAATACAGCTTCGTGAAAACTGGTCCAAACTTATATTCTCCAAAAGTGACATTTCTGATCTCTACATGATTCTTGTAAATGACGTTATTTGTAAATGACATTATTAGCCAGCATGTCATCCAGAACCAACACAAATGAAGCAAGAGTCTCAGCTCATCCTTCAAGATGGATTTGTTCTGGGTAGTTTCTCTTCCAGCTTTCTAAAACAGGTTTCTTCAGTACCAGGAAGATTACATACAACAGCCACCTTCTTATTGTTGAATTCCTTTAACAGTATGCTTTTTTTTCAGTTATACTACTACTTTATTTTATTTTTTTATTTTAAAGAGGAAGAGCAAGATAAACAATGATACAAAATTTCAAAACAAGATAATAGAATAACAGTAGTTAATACATTGCATATTGTTATCTTCAAAGTAGTTGCTCAGCTTACAAGCTGTAGGCTTGAAAAATGGATCAGACAATATAATCACAAACCTTATTAGTATTATAACTATCTTAACTTGTATTTCTTGTATATTTATATCTATATATCATATATACTAATATATATCATATGTATTAACTTGTATATTTATGTGTATAAATCTTCTATATATATAAATCTTGTATATATATAAATTTTATATATATACAAATCTTGTATACAGTCTATCATATATATATATATATATCCTTTTCCCTTCTTTTCTCCTTTCCTCCATCCCAGTTTCTCTTTCCTTTTGAATAGTTTCTTCCCATTTCACAATATCTATTGTACATTTTGGATCTTACTCCCTCTTCCAATTTCTTAAACTAGGGAGACAATACAGTGTTTACGTATGTGAATCTGATTTATTTCACTGATCAGTAGGGTTTCAAGTTGCATCTGTTTACCTATAAAAGTCTCAAGTTTATCCTTTTTTATGGTGAAGTAATACTGTATAAAAATGGAATATTACTTCATTTAGTATCAGGAAGATTACATACAACAGCCACATTCTTATTGTTTTCATTTGGGTTGTTTCCAAGATTTAGCTATTACAAATTGTGCTGCTATAAACATGGGAGCACATATATCACTGTGATACGATGTTTTTAATTCTTCTGGGAAGATACCCAGAAGGGGAATAGCTGGGTCAAATGGGACCTTTAATCCTAGTTTTTTGAAGAATCTTCACACTGCTTTCCAAAGTGGTTGCACCAGTCTGCACTCCCACCAACAGTGGAGAAGGGTTTCTTTTTCCCCACATCCCCACCAACATTTGTTATTGGTTGATTTCTTGATGACAGTCATTCTTTCTGGTGTGAGAGTCAATCTTAGTGTTGTTTTTATTTGCATCTCTCCAGTGCCCAATGATACTGAACATTTTTTCAAATTTTTATTTGCTGTTCGTATTTCTTCATCTGAAAAGATGCCCGTATTTGGATTGAGTCTTTGAATGAGGGGGTTTTGATTGTTTTCAATTCTTTATATGTTCTAGATATAAGTCCATTGTCTGAGGGACGATTGGCTAAAAGTTTTTCCACTTTGTGAGTTGTCTTTTCATTCTGTTGGTGATTTCTTTTGGTGTGCAGAAGGTTTTCAATAAGATGGAATCCCAGCGTGCATTCTAAATGGACAAAAACTGAAAACTTTCACTCTAAAATCAGGAAAAAGACAAGGATGTCCACTGTCACCATTCCTATTTGATATAGTTCTGGAAACATTAACCAGAGCAGTTGGACAAAAGAGAGAAATAAAAGGAATAAGGATAGGAAAGGAAGAAGTTAAATTATTATTCACAGAAGATTCCAAAAACTCTACCAGAAGATTTCTGTATTTTATAAACAAATTCAGTCATGTAGCTGGATTCATAGTCAGCACTCAAAAATCAGTTACATTCCTGTGTACAAACAACAAACTCACTGAGAGAGAAATTAGGGAAACCGCACCCTTCACAATAGTATCCAAAAAAATTAAATACTTAGGAATCAATCTAATGAAGGAAGTAAAAGATTATATATTGAGAATTCTAGTACTTTGAAAAAGGAGATTGAAGAGGATCAGAAAATAGAACAATAGCCCTTGCTCATGGATAGGAAGAATCAACATAGTGAAAATGGCCATACTCCCAAAATTGTTTTACAGATTTAATGCAATCTCAATCAGAATACCATTAGCATGCCTCACAGAACTAGAGAACACATTCCTTAAAATTCATTTTGAACCAGAAGAGACCTAGAATAGTAAAAGCAATTCTGGGCAACAAAGGCAATGCAGGAGGTATCACAATCCCTGACTTGAAATTATACTACAAAACTGCTGTCATAATCAACATAATATTAGAAGAAAAAAAAAACAGATCTGAGGTTCAGTGGAACAGAATAGAAGATGCAGACACAACTCCAAATACATTCAACCACCTGATCTTTGACAAGGGGGCCAAACATGTCCCCTGGAAGAAAGAGGGTCCCTTTAATAAATGATGCTGGGAAAACTGGCTTTCCACATGCTGAAGACTAAAACTAGGCCCATATCTATCACCATGTACTAAAGTCAATCAAAATGGATCAAAGATCTAAATATTAAAACAGAAACACTAAATCTACTGGAAGAGAAATAAGGTGGAAATCTTGAAAACAGGTGTAGGCAGAGACTTCATGAAGAAAACTCAGACCACATGAGAAATGCTACAAAGAACAACAAATGAGATCTCACCTTACAAAAAACCATTTGCACAACATCAGAAATTACCAACAGAGTGAAAAGAAAACCCACAGAGTGAGAAAAAAATTATAGCCAGTATAGTCAGTATAGTCAGGCAAGTTATTTTTATCGAGAACCTATAAAGAATTGGAAGGGAAAGTAAGTAAAATCTTGAAGACATAGGTGTAGGTAGAGTTCATGAACAAAACAGTATGCCCTTTAAGTAGATACTCTTGTAGCTCTGAATGGGCAGTGGGATCAGGAGGTGCCAGAGCCTGCTCCCCCAGCATACACAGAAGTCCCAGGCACTGGAAACATAACCCATGAGGGCCAAGGTACAGGAGCCATGTTGCCTCAGTAGCACCACCCCCTGGAGCTGGGGAGCGAAGCTGAGCATCAGTCTCACTCTGAGAGTGCCAACAGGCCAAAGTAGGGTTCTGGGTCAATATTTTCATAATCTTGAAGTTTTTAAAATTTGGGAGGGAGGAAGAGAGGAGGAAAGGGATTTCTTCAACCCTTATCTTCTGAGAGAAAACTCTCCCTGGAAGTGTCTTATTTTTCTTTTTGTCTAATTGCTAGTCACTAGCAGAGAGGAATGAAATATCCAGACAGTCTCAGAGTGATCCGAATTCATTCTATGGGTAGGAAAGAGATTCGTTTGTTTTAACATACGACTTTATTCCCAATTCTCATGTAAAATTCTCTTGACCAAGAGGAAGGGTTTCCTTGCCACAGTTACCAACCTCTACCTAATATTTTTGAACCATATGATATTGACAATAATAATATGACTATATAATATACTGTAACAGCATGTAATATGACATATAATACAAAATATATACATGTAAAGATAGCAGTATATAAATACTTGTCTAAAAACACATAGTATAAAATATAAAGTCATGCATTATGTAACACACAACATATAATTGTTCCTCTGGAGGAAGAAAGGAGGCCCTAGAATTGAGTTCAACTGTATTTATATATTTAATTTTCAAGAGTAATAAAGCAAGTACAGTCATGCAACACTCAATGATAGGGACATGTTCTGAAATACATGTTACACAATTTTGTCACTGTGTGAAAATAGAGTATATTTATATGAACAAAGATGCCTCCAGTCTCACTAGGTGATATACTTAGTCTTGCAGCTCATAAATGTTGTTTGTTGTTAACCGAAATAGCATTATACAATAGATGACTATATCGAAATTAAAGTATAGAGAAGTTCCTTGCCTCTTTGTGAAGCTTATTATAAATAATGATAACATAATAGGATGGGAAAATACATGTTCTTAAGCATTTTGGTTAGAAATAAAAGTAGGAAGAATGAATTAGAGGACAGTTTGACAAGTGAAATTTTAAGTTTATCCTTTGACTTCTGCTTTAAGTCATTTATTTTACATGAATATTTGGAAACACATACAAAGATATATGTATAAAACTTTAACTTTTTTATGATGGCAAAAATCATTTTATAATGGTAAAGCCATTACACCTAAATGATATACACAGGTGATGGAATGCTCAGGAGCCATAAGAAATGGTGAATTTAGAAATTTTACCTAAAAATTTGTAACATTTGAACAGTAAAAATACATGAAAAACATGTTTAGAAATGCACACATCTCGAAAGAAATGTGGAAGTTTAGTCATCAAAATACTCGAGGTGGGTGTGTAAGGTGACGTTAGAGATGATTTTTCTTCATGAACAGTTGGTACTTTCTTGAAATATTTTTGTTTTTGTATGAGTATAGAAAAACTTTTAACTCTTTTGTTTTTATGAATTTAAAATATGTATAAAATTAAAAGCTGCTTATTAAGTTGGTTTAATTACTGTGAAACAAGTGTTACGTTATGTAGATTTATGTATTCAGTAATATTTTATGAAGTCCATACTGTGTATAGGTACTTCTAGGTGATGAAGATACAGACAGCCTTTTGGACAGTCAGGGTTTCTTTTTTCATGGAACATCTTGAATGGAAAATACACAATAGGCCAGTAAAGTAAGTGGATAAGGCACTTTCGTATAGTGATTGAATGCAAGGGGAAATTAAAATAGGACAATTGTAAAAATGATGATGGGAGGGTGTGTGTGCATGTGAGTGGCTTTACGTTGGTGATCAGTGAAAGTGTTCTTGAGTTTCTTTTTGGGGTGAGAATGGCACGACCAAAGGAGGTAAACTTGTGAAGTTCTGGGGCTGAGGTCTTCAGACAGATGCACAGCAAGTGCAGAATCCCCTGGGCTGGATCAAGTTCATCATATTCAAAGAACAGCTAGTAAAAGAGTAAAACTCAGTAAGATTAGAGAAGTAATAGGCCTACTCACATAAAGTCTTTCCCTTCTCAGTCATTAGGATTTTATATTCATACTTTATATGACGATTAAGATGTGCCTTTATGTGATAATGAATAAAACAGAAAAACAAAACAGAAAATTTCAGAATTCTACTACTTTTATTCATTTAATCTTACTTATTTTCTCCTGTACTTTGGTTTTTAATCTGAATGACTGCTTAATCTAAACACTTTTCTATGTTAAATTTTATATAACATCCTTTTTTGTTCACATATGGTTTATATTTGTGTTTTTTTAATTGTGACAAACATGTCTAACAATTTAAAATCTTGATAATTTTTAAGTGTGTAATTCAGTGGTATCAAGTACACTCACAATGTTCTACAACACCCCTTTTAATACAAAATGATATTATATGAAAAACCAACATTTTCCAAAAAAAAAAATAAAGTCAGTTTTATAGTTCTGTAGGTATTAAGAACAAAACAAACCCTGGCAGGCTGATGACAGTTACCTTTGCGTGTACTCTCTTCATTTTTTCCACTAACTAATGCATAATTGAGTTTTCTTGTTTTTTTTTTCTTTTCCTTTTTTTTTAACCTAAAACATTCAGCTTAATTTGAAGCTTAATTCTGATGTTGTGATACATGTCTATGGATAGCTCTTTTATCTTGAAGATATTTTCTTAGTGCTTACTTTCCTGTAATGAGTGAGTTTCTCTAGGTAGTGTGGAGAACATATCATGAAGTAAGTTTCTCTTTTCCTTAGTATCTTCCAAATTGTTCTCATTTATTTATTATATGCATAAAATGGAGAAAGATAGAACTTTTTCACTACCTTTGATTTTTATTTAAGATTCCATTTTCTAACAATCTTACCCTGTAATAGTATGGAGGTGGTGATATGTATGAAATATACAGTGGGAAAAAATTGTTAATAAAAGTACTAAAGGTAAAATGCTAATACATGCAGTTTCTTTTTTAACCCATTGTAATATAGCTCACAATTTTATTATTTCAGTAAAATTACTTTAAAATTGCCAGTGGCCACATTTCTCTGTTGATGTACTAAATCTTCATCATGCTGGACTTTGCATAATGTAATTGCTTCTTGACTTCCTTGATGTCCTCCTTGAGATTTCTTACTTAAATGTCTACCTAACCTTTACACTGCTTCAGATTCTGACTCTTGTCCTTACCTCCTTTTTTCTGCACCAAACTGTGATACTCCCAGTGTTCTGATTGTATGTTCTCAAATGCCTATTTCTTACTTGTCTGCCCTATGGTTTTCTCAGCCTTGATAAATTCGATGTCGAGTAGTTTCACTTAACCACCCATTTCACATAATTTGGCTACTAGCCCCAATAATAGAGACCCTTGCATCATCTTTAGTTTTCCCTTCACAGAATCCCCTGTAACTAAACTGTCACCACTTATATCTGTTAGCTGGGCATTGTTCCCTCTCTGGCTTCTCTGGTGTAATGTTAAATATTGTAATCTGTCTAAGCTTCAGTTGTCTGCAGTATTTAAATAACCTTTACTCTAAAATGTAATGATGAAGTTCGTGTGTATAATTTTGTCTTGTGAAGCTTGAGAGGAAAGTGGGTGCCTTGGACGGGAGTCTTGTTTCGTTCATTTTGTATTTCTAGCACAGTTGCCCAAGCATATACCAGATAATTAAGAAATGTTTTTTGAATTGTCTGCCCAGTGACTACAGGAAGAGCTTTTCTTAGTTCTATGTAGTTTTGTGAAGTGAGAGATCAGTTTGGACACAGCTGATTTTTTTTTTAATCCTTTATATTGTAGAGTCAGCGTATTTTTGTTATCTAAAATTATCCTGTGGATTCTTCTTACAAAATTGATTTAATGTATAAAACGGCTTTTCCATTCTTTTCAGGCTTTGGAAGGAAGGATGTGGTAGAGCACTTACTGCAGATGGGCGCCAATGTGCATGCTCGTGATGACGGAGGCCTCATTCCGCTTCATAATGCCTGCTCTTTTGGCCATGCTGAGGTTGTGAGTCTGTTACTGTGCCAAGGAGCTGATCCGAATGCCAGGGATAACTGGAACTATACACCTCTGCATGAAGCTGCGATTAAAGGGAAAATCGACGTCTGTATCGGTGAGAATTATTTAATGATATCTAAATTGTAAGGCAAGCATGACGTACAGTTGTAAATAACAGTTTATTCTTTTTTTTTTTATTGTGGGATAATTTGTACTCCCTCAGAATAGGTAAAAGCTTATTGCTTCTTAAGGGGAAATAGAGAGATGGTAATCTAAAATTGGGTAAGAACAAGATTCACAGCAGTAACTCTCCAAATGCAAGCCAGCTACCCACTAGTGTACAACTAAATTTTGATGGATTACTGCTGTCAAATTTAGTTAATTTATAGTCTCTTTATTAAAAGGCTATAAAATTTCCATCCTTGCTTCAATGAGACGCATTATAAAGCATACATTTTTACTGAATCGGGTAACATATTTGGAACCATACGTTGATTCAAAGAAAGTCACCTAATACCAAGGTAGAGGCCTTTTCTTTATGTTGTTAAATTGAATTCCAGCCAGTATACTAATACTGGAGTATGTGTTTTGAATCTAATAGTTCAAAACTTAATATTTTCAACATGTGCCATAGAGAAAACAGTTTCAAACCAAATTGAACTTTTCGGCCATTTACAATAGCTCAGATAAGTGAATTCCTATTCAACCAGCATTTCTTTCACGGATATATGTATTTAGGTCTTCGTTTTATTGTATTAAACTTTTTATTTTGAAACCTTAAACAAGCAAGCCACTAGAGAACAAGCAGTTTCCTGAGTCCATTGTTTGTTTCTTGATTCTCAAGCTGATGGATTTTGGTTCGGTCAATGACCAATTAACTTGCAAAATAATTGTCTTCCCGGATGACATCCATTTGAATATAATCAGTTTTCTTTATGCTAAAACCGAAATATATGCCATTTAAAAAAGTTGTACCATTATTAAGACTTTCTCTTAATAGTGTCTAGGATTATTCGCCCCTCATAGCCATCTATTCCAGTGTCTACTATGCTTTTTCAGTTTTCTTCAAATTACTACAATGCTTGGCATGTAACTTCTTTACCACATTGTCTCTCATTATCTTTTGTCATTTCACTATCCATTGATATAACCCTTGGTGTATTCTGTCCCCTTCAGTTTTCTAACATACTCTGTTTTTCATTCATTCTCTTACTTCCTTTTTTTTTTCGTACCGGGGATCGAACTCATGACCTCGTGCTTACCAGGCAAGCACTTGAGCCACATAGTCTCACAAAGACAGCCACATCCTGGACCAAGTTCATAAGACTACCTTGAAAAGCTTGAACTTACTCTCACAAAACCTTTTAAGTGGCTCCCTTTTGTATATGGTAACTGTGATTGAAGTTGATAATTATTCTTATCTAATGTAGATTTTCAGTTTCCCTATCTTTACTACTTCATATGTCACCTTGTCATACCGAATTTTTCTCAGTTATTAAAAATATTATGTTGTTTTCACCTTCTGAAAATATTATCCTTGTTAGCCTTCAGGATTCTATTTGTCTATTTGTAGCTCTCTGAATTTTTTATTCTATCAGTGCTCTGAATACCTTATTGAAAATAGTATTCCCCTCCTTGTCATTCTTATCTTCCTCTTCTTAAATCCCCTGCCCCTGAATGTGTATAATGAAAATGCTCTCTTATCTAGATTCTGCTGAAAGGATTAGATGTGAGGCTTGGATTTTCGTTTGTTTGTTTTTGTTTTTTGAGACAGGGTCTCACTATTGTAGCCTAGGCTGGCCCCGAACTCATGACTTTTGAAAGAATGAATCTCTGCAGGCCCAGCACCCGCAGTGCTCAGTAGTCTTGGACACATACTGCTTTCCTCTTGTTTAAATTCTTACACCTTATAAAAGTTGAGGGAAGAACAAGGGGACCTTTGAAAGTATAATCAAAATATAATTGATATACAATTTCTAGTAAATAAAGTGTATAACATACTAAGAGAATCAAGATTGGTTATAGACCTTTCTGTACCTTTAATTAGCTTTTCAAGATCTCTTTCTAGGTTTATTCTCAGATCCTTTGAACCCTCTCATAGCTTATATATAATACTTCCTGAATGTGAGCATAGTTAAGGAACTCTCAAGTGTTTATATGATGGAAATTTCTACTGTTAGACAATTGAACCAGAAGAATTGGAAGCCTCTTTTTTTCCTTTTTGCTTGAGTCTTAACAGTTTTGAGAGATTAGCATGCAGAATTGATTTTAAAAAGTTTTTGGCTCGATATTGAAATGTTGACTAGATTATTTTACAATTAATCATACCTCATAGAGTTCATTAGTGTTTGATATTTCAATATTGTATATAACATATTTAATTTAGTTTACAAATTAATGTATCTTCTGTCTTTAAAGCTTTTTCATTTTTTCTTTATGAAATGAATGAAGTCTTCAGAAAATATTTAAAAGTAATATTTTCTTTTATGAGTATATGTCATATGATGTTTTGCAGTTGTTAGTGCTTGTAAGCCTATTTTAGAAATAAATTGTAAACATAGCTTTCATGGAGTCAACTGATAAAAGACACTAGGTCATAATGATGGATATTTGCCTTTCTTTTTTTCTTTTTTGGCTAACTCGTATCCAGTTTCTTTTCTAATTTTATAGATGAAATTGTAGCTATGGACAGTGATGGGAGGAGTACAGAAACTACTGGAGTCACATCTTTCTTCTCTTCCATCCCTTAGGTGTCAGGGATGGCCTCTGGTCAATCAGACATTCCTTTTCACAGTGTAGAATTGTGTACAATGTCATAAAGATACTAAGAAATTATTCATAGCAGCAGATTTTTGCTGCAGTGTTGGCAGTGAGCTGGCCGTATTGTTCGTACTAAAAGACAGTTGTGTTTCCTGCTAGTTGCCCTTTAGATTTTTGTTTGTTTTCTAAGGTGGGTCCTCTGGCTTCCTGTCAGTTCAGTTTAAGATAGACATTGATTTTTATAATTCCCACTGCCTTTACGCTGTTTCTGTGGGCATCATACTGCCATCTCTCCTTTTTTGCTAAATTTTTCCAGGGTGACAGTTGCAGAATATGTTTGTTTTGGAAGCCTCTTCTGGGTATTTCAGAGAAAGAACAGCTTATTGGCTACCACAGCAAATAATTCTAAAGATAATAGGGGTAAATGGTCTTCTAACACATGTGAGATTCTCATTGGAATATCCCAACATCTAAACCTAAAGCCTGATAAGCTAAATAAAAAATAGCAACCCATCTTAGTCAGCTAGAGGGAAATATTGAGAGAATAATATATATATATATATATATATATATATATATATATATATATGTAGGATTACTAAAAGGATCAGATGGACACTCAAGTTTAAAAAAATCCCAGAATAATTAAAAGTATAATGTGGAAGACACACCTTGGGTCCCCTAAAAAACCTGTTTTTTTCCAAAGTAAAAAATTAAATAGATGATTTACTAGAGAAACAGATATAACACAATATATACAAACATAAAAGAATTTACATGTTTGGCTTACAATGGTCAGCCACAGAGTCAGGTGTGGAAGAGTGCAGAGGCTGTCTGCACACTGGAGACTGAAGGGTCCAAACTGGAGCTGTCTGCGATGAATAGTTAAAGAATCTGCACTGGAAGCCAGGAAATGACATCCAAGATGAAGGCTAAGACCAGAGCTCCTCTTAAGGACGAACAAAAACAGACCCATTCTTCTTCATTTCCCCTTTGTACCATCCAGGCACAAGCCAGCCTAGAGCGGGTCTTCCACACCCTAGGGTGTGGAATTGCTGAGCCTCTGTAGTTGAGCTTCTTTTACTCAATTTGACACAATCAATAGAAGCCTTGAAGATCACATGTGGGAAATAGCCCCAACTACAGGGCAAAAATGTTCACATAGAGAAATCATGAATAAAACCAAATAAATCCTGAAAAGTCAACATTATTTTAAAACCTAATGTGAGATAGGAGTTCCAAAAGGAAAAGAAGGAACTGGTGGAAGAGAGTAATAATAATAATTAAATTCTAAGTGAGAAAACTCATCTTGATATTGAAGAGGCTTAAAGAATTCCATGCTGCCCTGATGAAACACAGTGAGGAAGGTGAATACCGACATTGTTGATAATGCCTGCATGAAAAAAATTAGGCCACGGACTTTTCATTTACATCATTGAAGACATTGAAGTACCTTTCACAGACTACTTGAAGAAAAGAATTAACACTGTAATTCTCTTGGTAAAGAGCAGTTCTTCAGCTGTTGGGGGTGAAAAATTCTGAATAAAGTAAGTGACATTGTATTAGGAAGCAAAGCTCCTGCCACTTGCTTTCTTTCTTTTTCTCTGTACTTTCAAACGATTTTTAGTTTCTTCTGTCTTATGTGCAGAGACTCGGGGGATCTTACTTTGGGCTTCAAGTTGCTACCTAAAAATCTGGTAATTAAGATTTAAAAAATAGTTTTGTTTTCCAGGTCACTGAGATTATGTGGTCATAGGGGTTGTAATCACAATCTTTTTCAGTATTAAAATGTGGGTAATAACCGCACCTGGTGGCACACGCCTGTAATCCCAGCACTCGGGAGGCTGAGACAGGAGGATCCTTGCGAGTTTGAGACCAGTCTAGGCTACAAAGTGAGCTCAAGGCCAGCCTGAACAGCATAGTGAGAACCTGTCTCAAAAAGACAAGGGCTGGGGATTTAGCTTAGTGGCGTAAGCACCTGCCTGGCAAGCATGCAGTCGTGAGTTTGATCCCCAGTGCTGCCAAAAAAAAAAATGTATCTATCTATCTATCTATCTATGTATATATATAAGTAAAATGTGGATAATAACAGTTAAGAGGATCAAATGAGATAATCTAAGTAAAGCAACTTAGGGCAATATCTTTTTTTTTTTTTGTACTGGGGCTCAAACTCAGGCTTGCCAGCTGTGTGCTTATGCCACTAAGCTATATTCTTGGCCAATATCTAATATCATATAACATTTGTATATTGCATATGTTCAGTAGTTTGCAGCTCCTCTTATTTTGAAAATAACAAGATAAGAAATAATTTTCCTGTTGTGTTACTTGATTTTTGACCCAGATGCTTTTATATTTACTAGAAATGTAAGAGAAAATAAAATCTGATGGTATTTTTTTGAAATTGGCTTATTAGGAGAGACTAGGCAAACTATGTAAAGGCAGTATCATTTAATAACAATTAAAATTAAGTTGGTTATCTGATTGAAATAGCTGTCATTTTCATTTTTCGTATCCCAATTCAGAACATTAATTAATTGATTAATATGTGAAAGAATTTCTGCCAGGTTTTTTCCCCTATTGTTTACAATTTAGAAATTCTTTGTTATAAAATTATATTTTACTTCTTTTTCCCTTTACTTTGCCATAGAAAATAAACTGGCATGGCTCAACTTGTGGTCATTTAACCAGATAAAACTCAGATTCATTTAGTCAAATGTAATAGATCAACCCTAATTAAACCCCGGTTCACAAAAAAGGATAGTATTACAGTATGTAGTCTTTATATAATTTATATATATATTTATGTGTGTATACACATGTATGAAATTAGGTGTTAAATAACCCAAGTGACTAACTTGTTAATTATGGTCTGATAAAATGTGGAGTTATCAGCAACAGAGAAAACTGCTCTTTGAATGAGAGTAATTGAGAGTCATTGTGGTCTACTGCAAAGAGCAATAAAACAGGGAGTCAAGGGACCTGGTGAATACTTGTGGATCTCCCATTAGAAAGAGCTTTAATTTGTGACAGATAATGGTGCAGATTACTCACGGGGCTTTGTTTATCACATGGAAATAGTGGGACTCTGTATTTATTTTATCTTGCTGGGGTTTTATAGAGATAATCATGCTGGAATGCTGTATGTGTCATAGTTGTGATATTAAAGACTTTCTAATTGTAGGGTGTACTGTCCTACATACTGTTAACTATCCATATAGAGGGTGTCATGTCTGTAGATTCTGTCAGTCATTCACTAGAAATTATTGCTAGGGATTGGGGAAGGGTTGCCTCTTTATTCAACAAGTAGATATTTTTGCCATCATTTCCTTATCCATACGGTATTTACATTGTATTAGGTATTATAAGTAATCTAGCGGAGATTTAAAGGATCTAGGGAGTACGGTGTGTTCACATAGAGGACTTTAGCATCAATAGGTTTTTATATCCTCTGGGAGGTCCTGAAACTAATCACCTGTGACTATCAGGGGACTACTGTAATGGCCCGTAACGTCCACATCTTAATTCCTGTAACCCAGCACCACGTTATTTTACATGGCAAATAGGAATTAAGGTTGTGGATATAATTATGGTTTCAAGTTATTTTTTTATAATCTTTTTCTTTATTTGTACATACTCTGCTCTCATATCTAAGAATATATAGCCAAATCTTACTTCATAGACATTTAATCCTATGTTTTCTCATGTGTTGGCTCTTACATTTAGGTGTTTGATCCATTCAGCATTAATATTGGTATATGATGTGATGTGATGGAAAAGTCTGAGTTTATTGCTTTACATATGGCTATTCAGTGTCTTTTTTATTTCTGCAAGGTCGGTAGTAATATAATTTAATAATTTGAGTCAGCTTCCTTTTCCAGCAAAGTTTTTCAGTTTGCAGTATGTATGCACACTGGCAGTTCCTTTCTTCTTGTATGGTGCTGCATTGTGGCATAGTTGGTGGCTCTTTGGGTTCTTTCCAATCTGTGGCTGTTATGAAGAAAGTCACTGGGATCATTGGTGTACATTAGTGTAGGCATATTAGTGTGGCTATACGGTTTCATTTTTCTTGGCCCCCAGAGTAGGATTGCTGAGTGGAATGGTAAGTGTACGTTGGACTGTAAGAGAAGCTGCATTTCCCTGATAGCCGAACATGAGTAACATATTTTGCATTTTATCGAAGTTTAAATTTATCAATTAAAATGGGAGCAGTATCTGATGTTTCACCACCATGGAGTAATAAAATCAGATTACTATTTGGCAATTTTTCTTAGTTTATAATAAAATAAGATTATACTTTTAATTACATTGCAGAAATACGGGAGAGCTAGTTTTTGGTTTGAGGATCTTTGCTTGAAGTATCTTATAACAGCTTGCTTAGAGTACATTTTTAAAAAAGAGTCAGCTATTTCATATGAAAAATTGAGTATATTGTGTGATTTTTTGTAACACTTAACTATAAAAGTCAGGTGGACTTTGTATAATTTAAAAATGATTACCTAAAATATACCTAGTTAATTCTGAGTTAACATTGTTCTTACTATTTGAATGTATTGTTCTAAAATTTAGAGTAATAGGTTATTTTTAATAGCTTGTTGCCTGAAACAATCACTAATCTCTAATACTTAAGTATTTTTGTTTTGTGCTTTAATGTTCTGTTAGCATTGAGAAAATTATCTGCTTTTGTAGGTTCTGAAGACACAAAGATATTCCCTGAGCCCTTTCTTCATCTTACTGGCTATGGTGGAATTCTTATAGCTTTCCATATTTGCCTGGTGTTAAGAAACAAGAAATACAAGCAGATTTAAGTATCAAAGACTAATCTTTCTAGTTTTGATATAGTATAAACCTATACTTCACACTGCCATCTAAAAGTAACATAAAATGTGTTTTATATTTACGTGTGAACACAGGAGTGTTTGACATACTGCAAATTCATATTCCTTTAAGTTAAGCTCAAAATGGTATGTTTTTTTGAGGCAGGATCTCACTATGCAGTCCAGGCTGGCATTGAACTCACTTTGTAGTGTAGGCTGGCCTCAAACTTACTGTGATCCTCTTGTCAACCTGTCAAATGCTGGAATTACAGGTGTGCACCTTCACACCTGGCTAGCACCTAATTAAGTAGACTATTGCTCAGCTTCTTTATCCATAATGTAAACTAATGCAAATAAGTCATACTGAACCAAGCCTCCTCCTTGTGAATTATTTTGTCACTCCATACATGTTTCCGGAGTATATCATTAGATACTAGTAATAGGCAGTAACACTAAAAGAGTGACGGTTATTATTTATTAGTTGCCTACTGCAGTGGACTAATGATTATGTTCAAATTCGCTTCCATTTGTCAAGAAACTACTTATTTTTCATTAAGATGAGTAATTCATTGTTGATTTTAATCATGCCTTGAGTTTTGGTTATAATGAATTTTCTACAACAAATGGGAAGTTAAATCTTTTTTGTCATTACTTATAGATTAAAGCCTAGAGTTGCCCCCCTTAGAAGAGGAGTTGAGGCAGGGAGGCAGAAAGAACAGTGATCGTGGTAAGTGTTCCAAAATTTGCTGTGGGTAGATATTAGTAAAGGGTTTCCCCTGAGGTATCACAGAGTACTTCACCAATTCTCTAATGTTTATTTCCTCTGCAGGAGACTATCAATGCAGATTGCTTCCCATTTCATTGGTGAAGAAAGGAGAAATTAGAAAATACATTGATAACAACTGTCACACATTATTTTTTATGTTTGAGTGAACTTTGTTCAATTAAATTAAAATTTATTAAAATAATTTAAAAATTCAATCTGGTTATATTGGCTATTTTTTAAATACTTACTAACCATATGTAGCTTTTGGTTATCATAATGGAGTACTGATACAGAATTTCCATTATTGAAGAACATTCTTTGCATGCTGTTAAGACTTAGTGAACCTCTGTTCACAACTCATTTTTCATAAAAGTGGGATCATTCCATGCATACCATTTTTATTTTACTATAAACATATTTTATCAATAAGTGCTATAACTCATTTTAAAGAACTTGAAAAATTACATAAAAATAACCAAGTTTTTAATCAGTCACTTGTTATTTCTGATTTTTCACTGTTTTATAAACAGTACCCTAGAGAATATAATTTTTATTAAATCTTTGTATAAACCTTATTTAGGATAAACTCTCTGAAAGCCACAGCTTCTTAATAAGAATCAAAGCAAGGTTGGCACTGGAGAATTCCTATCTGGCTTGTGTTTCAGTCTGTCATATTATCTGAAAGCTGGGTTAAGCACAGGTATTCCTTGATGTTCCATACTCCTTTCAAAAATTAGTTGAAAATTCAGCAAAGCTTTGAGATCTTGATTCCCTTTTGTTTCATTATTGTCTTTTTTCCATTTTCCTGTTAGCATTCCTCACTTCTGTATTTTTAACGTAAGTTCCCGTATAAAAACTAAATTAGAAAGTTTTAAACTAGTTGCAATGTAACATTTTCATAAAAACTAAAAGTTGGCAAAATTCCCTACTTGTATTCTTAAAAAGAAGAGCCAGGAATGATAGCAGTTGTCTCTTCTGAAATAATTACAACCCCCAACCCCACCCCAGTACCCTGAGCATCAATATCCTGATGACTTCCCTACTTGTATTTGGACTGCTGTCAAAGGTTAAAGTGTTTTTGCCTTTACCTGATAAATTTGATACTACTGTAGTATACTTTCTGGTAATGGTGACAAACATAAACAGAACACTATAAAGTTTGGTTTGGTTTTGTTATTGTTACACACAGTGTCTTTAGATTTGTTCATTGTGTTTTATAAAATCCCTGAAAAAGCACTAGTATAAATGCCTAGGGAAACAAAGACTAACCTCATGCATTTTTAAAAGTGACATTAAGGTTTCATCTAATTTGCAAGTAGAATTTTATGTTACTATGATAGTCTAAAACAGTCTGTGGCGTGTATGTGGCACACACCTATAATCTCATCTACTCAGGAGGCTGAAGCAGGTGGATCACAAGTTTTAGTGCAGGCAGTTTATCAAGACCTTGTTTCAGAAGGAGAGGAGGAGAGCTGGTAGCATAGTGCTCCCTGGTTTCAGTTCCCAGAATCACGAACAAACAAATAAAAGCCTCACTAGTAAAATGTTAGGCAGTCTGAAAATGTGTAGCTTAAGGCTGATGTTGTATGAAAATGGTATTTGATACAAATGTCTTGTGTCCCCAGGCAGTAAGAGTAAGACTGTATGGTTCTCATGTTAGCTAAGGTTCTTGTATGTTAGAACTGTTTCTTGCTTGTACTTCCACAGTTAGCAAGACTTTAGATGCAACTACAGTTTTGGAGACAGAGATTCAGGGACTCCTCACTAAACTAAGAAGCTATTAAGTAAACTCATTGTATTTACTGGCTTTTAGTTCTTGGCTTATTTAAACCTGCTAATCTTTTTCACATGGGTGCTAGACTATTCATTTGTAAACACAATCCAGGATTAATAATGTAAACCTAGATTTACTAAAAAACAAAAAATGACATCGCATATTTAAATATATGTTATTTTGGGTCAAGCCTGAAAATTTCTAAACTTGCTGTGGCACAGAAAGTCATGATTAGAGATAGAAAGCATATATTTTGTTTTCCATTTGGGTAATTTTGTTTTCCATTTGTCTGTTGGAAAAAAAAATTATGCCCGAGTATGAGGATTGAGCGAATAAGAGCAGAAATATTCTGCTGGGCCCTCTGATCTGTCTTTATCACCTAACAGCTGTGCATTCACATGAACATGCTTTGAGCCTTAATTTCTTGTTTGTAAAATGGGCATCATATGTACTGAATCAGGTTGCTGTGCAAGGCTAAATAAATATTTAAAGCAAGTAGAGCTTTAGAAAGCGCTCATCTCCTTTGATTCGCTTTCCCCTTATGTGGCAACAGGAGGCTGTTTGTGTAGATCCTCTTTAAATTCCGGCCCAAGGTGGACAGCAGGAAAAACTTACTGAACTGACTGGCAGTTTCTGGTGCCGCTCTTTGTTACCATCAGTGTGAAATAGTGTATGTCCTTTGTTTCATATCCTTTGTAATTTTGTAAATTTTAATTGCGATTTGGTAAGACATGAATAACCCCCCCCACCCCCTTACTTAGATCTTTAATGAACTTAATGGAGGCATCACATGTAGCATTTCCTTCACAAATATCTCAGTGTGAGGAATAATATATGTTCTACGGGTTCACTGTTACCAATTATAAAGTGAAAAC